>BPLR01009199.1:0-164046 GCA_021605095.1 Caerostris extrusa
TTACGTATTGCTTAAAATTAGAAACCTTTTGGCCTGAATTGTGCTTAACTGCAGATATAGAAATTAGTAGGCAGTAAACTTGACGCCTTTACATCGTAGTAATGGATGAAATGACGACTAGAATTCAGCGGAACAAAAGTACTCCCAAGGAGCTTCAAGCCAAGCATGGAGCTTAAGCACCATTTTGTACCTCAAAATCTATCGAAGATTATATATTATTTTAAATGATTCCAATTGAATGAAATAGATTAAATTTATTATAAAGATAACTTCAAATTGTATATAAAATAGTATCAAAATTTTTTTGTCTTCTTTTTAGGTGGCAGAAGATCTATTCAAATCTTAATTTTCAATACTTGTTTTCAGTTACTTCGTTTTGGGAATGTAAAATTTATCTGATTACCGATTACTTTAGGATCTTTATTATCTTATTTATAATAATATTATCTCAATTCTCCTGAAGAACAATTGGATAAATTGAGATAAAGCAGCTTGCGCGAGCATAATCAAATCACGAGAGGGAGTTTCGGTTTCGATTCTCGGAATGGGAATTTTCCCATCAAACAAGTGGGTGAAATATTTCTCGTCTACTCACGAGTATGTAAGTACAGTTATTATTCTCAGCTTAATCGTGGTTTATCATTTAATATAAAGTAGTTAATAATATCCAATTTGTAAGAATACTATTTCGTATTTTTTTTCTCCTTTGTATTTGAAATTTTTAATATAAAAGTACTTGAGCACTTCCATATATTTTAAAGGTGTAAAAATTCTTTCTGGTAATTTATTGTTTTGATTTTCAGTTAGGAACAAAAATCTATATTATTAACTTTTCCCTACATAAATAATTAATACTAAATGTAAGAAATTAATTTAATTTTTAACAACATGAAAATATTAATAACTCAAGATATTTTAATATTTTATGGATTTGACGAGTAAGGAAGTCTAGCAAAATAAAGGTGTAATAATTAAACATATATGTTGTTTTTTATGATTTTCATTTATGTATATAAGTGTAACCTATTTTATTTTTATCATAATTTTTGATATTTCATTTTTTTTTTTGTTGCCTTTTCTATGTTTACGTATTGTATTCTACAAATTTTAAGTATAAAATACTTAAATATAAATGTTGCTTCAAAGTGTTTTTATTTAATTAGAGATGTTAAATGTTTTATAAAGAGGTCAGTGATTTAAAATAGTAAATAAATTCTGCAAAATATATTCATGAGTTACTCTTTTAAAACAATTTTGAATTTTAAAAATAATAGTAGTACTTGACCAGGAATTCTGTAATCTCGTATGAAAAGAAAAATCTATTTGTTGCCTTTTTTTTGACCGTTTTGTAAAATTTAGAATTTTGATTTTCTTTAAAGGCATACAGTGTTAAGTCTATCTGTTATCATCAAAAATAACAAAAAGATAGCTTTAAGCCTATCATATTACATAGTTTTGGCTACATATCAGGAAAAGTTTGCCAACCTCATGAATGTTATGAGAGTATTAGCAGCAGAAAATGCTCATTAAACCCATTCTATTAAGTCACAAATGATCTCTTATCTTTTAGTACTGATCGTTTAGTCATCAATGATGAAAATTATTCACTCCTTTCACTTACAATTTTTGCATCCTTACAAATGTCCCATCTATTTCACATGCCATGTTTATAATCTTTTTGTTTGTTAGTTGTATTTGTATTGAATTAATTAATTGTTTTATTTTTATGAAATTAAAAACATTATTCTGATATGGTATCTATGGCCCCTAACTTTTTACTAATAATGGAAATGCTTAGAACAAAAATAATTTTTAAGAATCTGATTTTTGGTACATGAACTTTTTATCACAAGTTCAAATATTTTTTAAATTTAAAACTGATTTTCATTTCAATGAAAAAAAAGTATGCTATTACAATAACAGTACAGTATTGCTTTTAATCATTAAAAATAAGAAATTTAAAAACTAAATGATAAAATTCCCCTTTTTAATAGCATTGATAGCATACTGACATATTTTCTACCACCTATTAGAAATGTAGATTAAGTTAAAAGTGTAGATAGGCTATAAAAATTAAATACATTATTATAGATTATACAATTAGTATTTGAATTTTTAAAAATATATAGTAATCATTCCTTTATTCCACTCAACAATTTTGGTTTTAAAACAAAATAAAACGCCAACCATACTCGTACATTTATAAAATTAGCTTTTATAACAATAGTACAAATTTATTCAATAATAATTATAAACTTATTTCCTTAAAAGCAGAAAAGGCTTTTAATTTCAAAATATTTTCTTTTTTTAATATCATAATTTCCAGCATCATTCTTCAGTTCGAAAAAATAAAGATCTCGTATAATCTGGGTGATTCACTCCCTCTTCATTGACATATTATACATCAATCAAGTTCTGTTTTTATACCTATGGCATAACTAATAAAAATATTTTTTTCAGTTTTATAGAGTATTTTTGATGCCACGATTATGTAGAAAATTATATTATAAATTTAAGATAATGGGAACTAGAAAGAAAAAAAAAAATAACAAGGTGAAAACAAAAAAAGAAGAGAGAGTTGTCAAAAAAAAAAATGAATATCCTTCATATTTGGTAGGGAGAAAATTCCTGAGTCCATGTCACAGTTATTAATTTGCACTTCTCTGAAGCTTTTTTAATTCTTATTTATAACTTAATTTCTTCTTTTTCATCCATTAGCACACACCAGTGTAAAATATAGGACACTTTTGTAAAAGTCCAGCTCCTTTTCAGTATATACAATTATTATATTTCTGTTTCTTTCTTAGTGTTTAGAGGGTTGTTGTTTTTTTAATATTTGGAGATGTTAGCTTTATAGAATTGATTTGTATAATTTTTTTTTTCAAAAACAAAAAATCTCTACCAACATATACTAAAGGTTTTTAACAAATAATTTACAGAGTATTTCAATTGTTTCAGTACTTCAAATAAATTCGATTTACAATTTTTACGAATGATTTAAAAAAATTTAATTGACATTAAAAAAACATGTATATTGTATTTTTATGAAGTAATAGAAGTTAATATAAGTAACTAACACAATGTTTACGTAATATCAATTTTAGCTAACATATACAATCTTATGAAGTCTGCATTATACTTCTACAATTGCTATCACTGATTTTTTTTTTTTTTTTTCTTACTAGATTCTTACAGTTGCCCTCTTGCTATGTGATTTATTTATTTATATGTATTTATTGAATTTCTTATAATTTTATAACACTATTTTATAGAATTATTGATATAATATTCATATATAAATATTTTTTACAGAATATTTTTATTGATTGGATTAGAATTAAATTATCAGGATGGCGGATAATTTGATAAATGGAGACAATGAAACTGCTTGCAATCTGAAAGATCTTGCCAAAGCAAGGAGAAAATTTATGTTAGGTTCTGATGTTGATAAAGATGTGATATTTGATTTTCAGTTTCTTTTAAATAAGGAGACTGTTTCTTACATTGAAGAACATGGTAAAATAATGTTTCTAATACGTGGTCCACCAAGTACATGTAAATCAACTTTAAGTGAAATGATTTGTGAAAAGTATCCTCAAGCTTCATTTTGTTGTGCTGACAATTATTTTAAGAATGCTTTTAATTCACCTGTTAAGAATAAGGATTCATTAAAACTATCCCATGAATATTGTACAAAAAGTAAGTGTAATTAAAACTACATATTATTTAATTATAGTTTATTCTTTGTTACTCAAAAAGAAAAAATAACTATTCTTGTTATAATGCCCATTCTGATATTTTACTACAAATAAAAAAGATCAAAAATACAAAAGTATTAAAGTAATTGGGGTGAAAAGAAATGATAGTTGGTTGGGAGAACATATATGAGAAAAATTATCTGGTACTGAAGGATAGACTGTGGCATCTGATTGTGTCTATTGAAGGAAGCTTGTTGAGAAGTCTTTGGCTTGTAACAGGCTATAGTGCAAGTAAAGAGAAGAAGTCATTAATTACAAGAAAGGATGATGAAACAAACTTTAAAAAATGCATTCAGTTAAAATTGCATGGTGCCTGATGGCCGAATGGCTGGTGCTCTGACAGGTGTTGGGTTCGAATCGGAGGTACCATGGATGTTTATAGTGATTCAGAATCCACGTTAAGCCATAGGTACCTGTCTCATATGACTGTAAAGCATCACACCCAAAGACTTCACCCACATCATTCCCAAAACTGTAAATAAGTGGTATGGTGCAGTAGTAGTAGTAGTAAAAATTGCACTGAAACAATAAAAACCGTTGATTTTCAAATCAGTGTAAGTGGGCTTAATGATGGATTCATTTTAATGATGACACACGACCTGAACCCTGTTCAATAAAAACATTAAACATATGAACACAAAGATGCAAAAGAAACTCTTACCCAGTGTCATCAATTAATATGGTGCAGAAAGCATTGTATTTGAAGGAACAAATTCAAAATACACAGCTGAAATGCAAATGTATTTTAAAGCATTAATTGAAAATGGATGAAAATCCCCAGTGGGAAACCAACACAACTTAAGATTCTTTTTCATACACAATTTTTTTTTTTTTATTTAATAACAACATTAGTAGAAAATATTGCATATTAATTTCAAAAATAATTTTTTATTTGTAATACTTTTTGTTAAAACTATATCACTTATTATCAAATATTCCACTTTATCATTCTGAATATGTTAAAAATTTGGCTGGCATTAAAACATTGAAGTCATTTATTTCCCCTTGTCTTGTTATTCGCTTATTGGGTGCAAAAAATTTTAAACTTTAATATGTTATATCAAAAAAGAAAGTGAAATGAATTTAATTTTTTTTTCCCTTTGTATATTGATTTTATGTCTTAGTAGTGTCATGTATTATTGAAATAAATGTGTTGTGAATCATTTTTTTACAGAGCTCAAGATGCTTGTGAAAACAATACAAGATTAATAATCGTACAAAATACGCACATCCGTAAATGGGAAATGCAACAGTATTTGGATTTGGCTGCGAAGTATAATTATGCTGTAATTATGGCAATAACATTGTATCGTTTTTGATGTTACCCTGAGGTAAATAATATGAATATTTTATGATTTCAATGAGATAATTTTGTCAAATTTCCTTGTATTATAAGGGTTTTTTTTCCCTATACTATAATGCTTAAAAGAGTAATAAAATGATTGATTAAAGACAGAAATATTTATAGATTATTTTGTTTATTAGTAAAAAATTTAATTGATGAATCGGGCTAATCTGTTGACATTTTTTGTTGATGTAATATTAGCTAATTTTGATTCATTTTAATAGATAGTTTGTAGCTAATAATATCATTGAATATTAATTTACTTGTTACTATCCTGCATATATACTTTTAATTTTAACAATTATGAGCTCTTAGTGGTATAATGCAAAACTGTATGTAAGATAGTCTGTTTATATCCGATTTATTCTATTCTAGGAAATAGAATGGATTGCAGTTATAAAAAAAAAAAAAATGAATGCTGCATTATATGTACTAAAAATTGAAAGTAGAAAATGTACTTCTAATGAATTTATAAATTAAGTCATGAATAAATTAAACTATAAACATAATAGTTTTATTTCTTAATGTACTTGTTTAATTGCCTATATGTACTAAAGATCTTTTTTTATTAATGTACCTAAAATTGCATGCCTTCTCCATCTTCTTAGGAAGCAAATTAATTAGGTAAAATATTCACAATTTCTTCGTGGTTAAAGTAAAAGTATTAATTAAAATAAGAACAAAAAGACTAAAAAAAAAAACCTAGTAACCAAACATGATGACCTTTCTAAGACTTTCAGTTTGTTGAATTTTATTATATATCATTTTTTAATTTTGTTCACATGAACCTTAAATTTTAAAGTAATTGTTAAAATCAAACAAATACTTAAAAAAGTTCTTCGACAATTGATCTTTTCTAAAGATCAACTAATAAAAAATACAAACGAAATTAAAAAATTTTCTCTATTGATAATAAATCTATTGTGTAATAAAATTTTTATCAATTAATCATAAAGACTAAAAATAATTCTTTAAAACCAAAATTTCAGTTTTGCTAGTTCTCAGTTTTGTAAAAAACATATTTTTAATTCCAAAGTTTTTTGACAAGGAAAGAGGTTGAAACTTATTTTAATTATTCATATCTTCCTATCCGCTTTATTTTAAAAATGTTAAAGGCCCTGTACAATTTACATTTTTTATCCATAAAAAGTTGTTGCTTAATTATTGCCACACATGTGCAAAAATAATAGATGTATTAAAAACATAACAAATGCTATGTTTTTTAGACTCTTCTTGCTAATAATACTGATGGACTGAATATTACTTATTTCCGGAGGCGTCTACGACAATGGGAGGATATTCCCCCTGTACTCACTGGTTGGTTTTTATGTCCCAAAGATGCCTCATATCTTCGAAATTTAGTTTTAGATTCCTTAAAAAATTTAACTGAGGATGACAAATTTTATGAAGCTCTTAATATACAGAAAAATGGTAAGTGTGAATTTTTTTGTTACTTCTATTGATAATTCTCAATTAAAACTACAAAAACATTTGAAAAAAATTCCTATTAAAATAATTTAAAAATTAAGGAAATGTTAATATACACTCAAGAGCCAAAACATTATGACTACCTGTCAATAACGAAGTTGGCCCACCTTGGCGCAACACAGCTTCAACCCGCCTTGGCATGGATTAATACCACTTCCACCTGATCACGTGCCTTCCACGTCATCCAGGCAAGTTCATTGCAAAATGGAGGGGGTGGTCATAATGTTTTGGCTCATGAGTGTATATTACATGATATATTTAACAAAATCAAAGTATTTATTATGCTATTAATTTCAATTAAATATTTATACTTGAATATTATGTTTAAAAACTCATATTATAACTACTGGTTGAAAAATAAAATTTGCTATGCAATTTTAAAAACCATCACTATATTAATAAATGAAAAATTTGATAATAAGTAGCTTGTAATAAAAATATTATAATGTAGTTATTTGATGAGTTTGTGCTATATAATTATTTAAGTTGTTAACTCAAAGATTTTAATATCTTGTTTTCAATTGTTTTTCAGAAGTTGCACATTATTTTAGAGCCAGAAGACTTCTGTGTTGCCTTGCAGGATATGCAACTGATAGTTATGAAATGAAGGGTCATTATTTGTCAGAAATAGTAAGAACTCTCTATAATATAATTAGATATTGGAAAATTATTAGCTAATCATAGTAATTTTTAAGGAATTTTTTTATGTTATCTATTATTTTAAATAAGTGTAAAGATTCCTATGCTCTTTTAATCTCTTTGCATTGATATCTTGTATATAATTCATTGGTTATTACTTATTGAAAAACATCAATATTTCTTGATATGGGTTATATACTTATATGCCATCTTATATAATGTATTAGTAAAGATTATTTTCTAAAGAAAAGGCCACCTATGAATTCTCCTTTCTAGAAATAATACATATAATTCCTATTTAAGAAAGGAATAAAATATATTTTTTAATAAATTAAGGACTTTTTGTAGTTATAGATAATTGAAGGCATACTTTTATGGAGCTAATGATGAAGATGCTAAAATGGAACTAATGTTATATGCCAGTTTGTATGAGTGAACAAAAACGGTCCTGAATTAAGTAGCAAATAATCGAAAATATTTTTTGGAAAGCCAAATTTATTAATTGTCTCTTATACTGATCTACATTTTTTTGTAACTGAAGATTATATAATACTTCAAATTTTTTGATTTATTTTTTTTACATTTTCAAAGAAAGTGCTTTGTTTTTACCTTTTTAGTACATTTATACTAAAAATATAATCGTGTATATGAGAAACTCATATACACGATTATATTTTTACTTTTTCCATCTTTCGAGAGGACAACTACAGATTTTCGATATTTACTACAAAATTAACAAGCATTTTGAATTAATTAGCATGAGTCTAAAAAAAAAAAAAGCCATTTTTATATATTTCTTTTTCAACTTTGCATAATTAAAAATATCATAGTTTCATGGAAAATATTTATTTTTTTTTTTAATTAAGAAAGTAACACTTCATGAAAAACATTAAATTTTTTTCGTTATCAAAAAGTCTAGTTCAAGAGATCTTTATTTAAATAGATAATTTTTGTTGTGCAAAGTATATTTTTTCCCCTATATTAATCTAATTTGTATTGTTAGTATTAAGTCTTAAATAGATCCTATTTTAATGAAAATTTTCTAAATTCAAAAAAAAAAATTGCTGCGTAACTTGATAATGTAATAAATTGCAGTAACAATTGGTAAATGTGTTTTCATTGTAGTAATGTTGGTAATCGCTTTCCAACATAAATAATAGTATATAAGTTCCCACTATTGTCAAGTAAAAAAAATTACAGAATATAATAGTTTTATTGAAAAGTCTCTTTTGAAATTAAAATATCTGTGTTAATTTTTTATCTTAATATTCTTAGATTCACAAATTATACTTGGGACAAAACACTGCTGAATCTATTTAAAAGTTTATATCCAATAGCATTTTTCCAATTAGCACATCTTGCTAATTGTCATTTATTTAAAATGTGAGAATGAATCTTCATTAAATCTTGCCTTGATTTAAAAGAATTTAGAATTAATAAGGGATAGAAGGTAGCAATTAAATTATATTTTTGACTTGATTAGACATTAAATAAATTACTGTAAGATCTCAAATTCCGTTATAAAAATGGCATAAACATAACAGATAAATGGTTACAAATCATCTTCAGATTATCACAAATCTTTTTTTTAACTAAAAATTAATGAAGGCAGATTATATGCTACTGTAACTTAAAGGCAAGAAGCCTCTGTTCTTTCATTTTGTTGTTGTAAATAGGCATCAAAAGTATTTTTTATTTGCAGGTTCAATATTTATATGGAAAATGCTTTACTATTACGGTGATAGGCTTTCATATTACTCGTGCCAGAATAAATGCAATTGTGCATGTGGATGATAAGATGGCACTGCTTATGTTTGAGGGCAATCATAACTTCAACAGAAGCTGCGAGTTTAGTGATTTCTTTAACACACTTGGCTTAAATGATAACTTATCAGAATATGGGAAAACTATCAGCTTTGATGAAGAGTGTGAATCATCAGAAAGCACGACTGCCAATCTACAGGAGTGGGAAGAAGAAGAAGGATTCTCTGCTTCCCAGTGTAGTTTCATTCATGTGGCTCAAAGAGGTGAAGATGTTTTTGATGCAGGAAAAATCAGAAAAGAATTCTGGAGATCATTAATAGATGCATCTAATGCTGATGGTGATATACGTTATGATTCCTTTACTGAATTAAACAATGGAGTTAAAATTTGTAATGTAAAGGATAATGAGTGGTTGGTTAAGGCACCAAAGAAGATTAGCTTCAAGACCATTTTTACTGGACTCTATACCTAAATAACTTTTTAAGATGATAATGATGTGAATTTCACTAATATTCTACTTATTATTCTTTAAACAATTGTTTTAGAAATGAACAATGATATATAATATCAAAATTTTAACACTTTTTTTTTTATAAACAGTTTAAGATGTTTTTACAATTTTTATATTAATAAAAATGTTAGTATTTTATTCTGAATTGTATCATGTAAACATCATCATCAATAGCACTACAGCCCAGGGTGGGCCAAGGCTTTCCTTTGATTGGTTTGGTTTGTCACTCTACGATCATCTTGTGCACACTTTAGGCTAAATAGACCAGGACCTACAGTTTAACGTGGATTCCAAACCACAGACAAGCATCCTTCCATGTCACCGCCAGGATTCAAACTTGAAGCCTTCGGAACCTCTGGCCAGAGTGCTAGCCAGGTGGCCATCAGACCGTGGGCTTTCCTTTGAAGAGAATTTTTGTATTCCTCTGGGTGACAAGGGTACAGCAAAAACTTTTTCAACTGTGTCTATCCATCACAACTTGTTTCTTCTTTGTCCATGCAGCTTTGTCAAAATGAGCCTTTTTACAGGATTTAAAATAAGGGTTTTCATTCTATCTGGCTCTTTATAGCATTTATAAATTTCTGTGTTGTATCATCATCTTGTTTGTAAACATCCCTGATTGAAATTGGTACATATGATTTTTTAAAAAGAAATTTTAATGCTATTGTTGATATTTTTAAAACAATCAAGTATCTTATTTGGAAACATTGAAAAAAGAATACGAATTTTATTGTTTAAAAAATTATCATTCACAAATAATTACAAAAAAGTATCTTCCTGAAAAAGCACGGAAAACATTTATTGGCAACTATATCCTAGAGGGTCCATGTTTGTATCTAGTAAAGCGAAAGATGAATCCATTGCTATTCTAAGCATTTGTTTCATATCTTCTTGAATGAACACCTGAAAATGAGATAAATATTGATTCTTTTTAGAAACTTATAAGTGGAAGTGGAGTAGTCTTGTTTTATAAATGGCAAAATAAAATAGAATATATTAATTAATGTAACATGTCAATTATCAATTTATATTAATTCAAAGCATACCACTTATTTTTTGATTACATAATTTTAAGATTACATTCTTTAGTTTCTAACAATTATGATTCTTTAATCAGAGAAATTGATAGTTCTTTTAGAAAATAATTCTATTGAATTTTTATACTTCTAATTAACAAAGACAAACTGAAATGCTATGCAAGACCACAGGCAAATATAATAATAGTGAAATGTATTTATATCTATCAAGAGAGCTTTCTATATTAATATATTTCTTTGAATTATCCTAATCTTGCAATTACAAAAAATAATTTGGTGAGCATTCAATTATTTTTACCAAATTAATGATGTTTAAAGCACTGTAATTGGTGTATTTCTATGAAATGAGAACATTTTATCATATTAATTTCTGAGTAATTTCTAAAAATTTATTCACAATATAATTAATTTTAAAAGATAAGAGATAAACTGAACTTTTAATTTTTATAGCTGAAAATCCAATTGAATGCTGAGGATTTTTTTTTATTATAATGGCTTATAGAATTGTTTTTTTTTTAAGCAACTAAAACTAAATTAATTTTCTTGGAACTATCTTTTTAATTTTGGGTGGTAAAATACATAAGATGATTAAAAATTTATTAACATATACGTGCATTGATTTACATAAACCCCTTACCTTATACAGCTGATATCTTTCTGAAGAAATAATATCTACTAGTTGAATAGCTTCTTTATATTTTTCTTCTGATAACAGGAGATCTTGCAGCAATCTTGCAACATGTGGAATGCAAAGTTTGCGGAGGTGCACGAGCTGAAGTTGTCGATTTTCTTCTGTTGTTCCATCCTTTAAATATAAAAATGTAATATCGGATGCAGAAAATTAAATATTATATTTAAAAAAATATATTTAGTTAATCGAGCCACGAAACTTGGTCTAAAAGTAATAGGGAAAATAATAGATCCAACACAGTATATTTACTTAAGTCATGATTAGGTAATAATTTTATACAATTGTAAAAACAATTTTAGTCCAGAACACTCCATTGAATTAACCCCAAAGTTGTTGTGCTTATACTGAGAATGGGCGAGATAAATATATAAGGTAGAAAGTGCAAATCCTGCAATTGCTATTCTTAGAAGTATTTGTTCCAAATTGTGGGGGCACAATGTAAATGAAATATAACAAGCACGTCTGTGTAACTGGATCTGTTTACGTATCTCTACGTCCTGGATCTCTATACGTCCTATCGACCTTAAAAGTCGAACTTGCATTTTAACAGCATTAAGAGACTTCAAATAATATAATTAAATACATTATTATAAACTGATGTTTTTAGTAATGGGTTGGCAAGAAAGTACGTTCAGTTTTTGCTATGTACTTAAATTACTTTCTTGCCAATCCAATTAAGGAAAAAAAAATTTTTTTTTCTTAGAAATGAAAAACTTACAGTTCTTTGATCTATCATCCATCCTCCATCAACAAACAGCAGAACATTGTAAAGACAGTCTAAAGCAGTCTAAAAAAATAAATACATATTATTCAGAATTTAAGAAAAATTAATTAAAATGCACAATATTTGTTAATATTGAATATAAATATTTTAAAAGTATGTTATTTATTTTTAGTTAAAATAAAGACTGTATTTGCAATGCATAAAAACTCTTATTTTTAAAATATATAATATTAATTGGACTAATTTTAAATGAATTATTCACTGTAATGTCTTATTTATAAAACTGTTTATTGATTGTATGTTGAAGAAAAAGTTATAAGAAACTATTAAGACTCAATAAGAATTAATTTCTGACTTTCAAAGAAGCAAAACATTTAAAAACTTTTTTTTTTCACATTTCAAGCAAGATAATTTAAAAATTTATATTTTTTAAAGAAATGACAATAGGAATAAGTTCATTCAGAGAGAAAAAAAAAATAAGATATTTTATCAAATCTTGTTTAAAAATCCTACCTTTAAAAGTTCATATCCATTTATTTATATGTGATGTCGTTGTTAATTTTACATGATTAAATAATGTTTTGAAATAATAAACATTACAAATTCTGTTGGAGAATGTGTATAAAATTCAGAATTTTTATAATGAATCATTGATAAACTCCTTCTCAACTATGGGGCCAACTTCCATATCTCAAAAATCTGTACTCAGGTATTCATAATCACCATTAATAAATACTTAAATTTTAAAAGGATGAAATTATAAAGAATATTTTGTTCGTACAAATTATGAAAAGTAACATAAAACCTTTAAAAATGTATCGCAACAAATTAATAGCTATTTAAGTTTAAAATTTATTGACAGAGCAATACAGCTGCACTACATTCTTAACTAAGCTTAATGTTTTAAAATTGTTACAAGTTTGATTACAATTTATTTGCTTCAGAAAGTTTAAATTTTAGGGATTTTTTTTTTTTCAACTGGAAAAATTTAGCAGAAGATTGGAAAATGATTTTTAAAAATTAAAAAGTATTGACATGAATGTTCTTCTACAAAAAAAAACCACTTACTGAAGCCAGATTAGCTACAACATTTTGCCACCTCTCCAAGTCTTTTTGATACTGTTGTAGCTCATGTTCATAAGCTACTTTTTCTTTAAAAGTCACATGATCGCCAGTGGGTGCAGGAGGTTCCTTAGGTTTAGCATGAAAAGAATGACGAAACCAAGTCTCAAATGCTTCCATTGCCTCCTGTAAAAAAAAAAAGCAGCTTAGATTAGTTAATATTTTTTACTTAAAATAATTTTTTATTTATTTATTTTTTTTTTTACAAGTTATTGGTTTGAGATTTTTAATGAGAGCATACTAATACGTTTAATGTCTCTAAAAAACAAGATAAATTATCACATTTTTTTTCAATGAATGAATGAAATTCATTGATATAAAAAACTTGGGTTATATGTACTTATATCACAAAAAAAAAAAAAAAAAAAATTATACTGACCAGATAAGCTCTGAAACACAAATATTCTCTTGTACTATTGTCATCATCAGCCGATAGTTCTTCGAAGCCTTTCTGAAAATTTTGATAATTTTTAAGTACGAAATAGAAAAATATTTAAACAATGTAATTGAAATCTTATATGTTGATATTTATACTACTATACAGGTTTTCTTGTGCATATATTAAAGAAAATTCTAGTACTTATAAGAATAAATATTCAAGCATCATAAAATATATATATTATTTTGTGACACCTTTTTACCTGAAATAAACTTCTAGATACCTTTTCCAATATAAAAATGTAGCATTAGTTTCACAATATCTACATTTTACTACATACTCTTTTACACAAAATATATTTTTTGATTAATTTAGTTATCATTCCATTCATAAGAATTAATGTGTAATCACATTCATTTAATAATATTTACTATTAATACAACTCTCACATCCTAGCTATCATTGTCATATAATACAAAGATTATCTATTATTATTACTACTACAAACAAAATCCTATAACTAATAATAAATGCAAATAACAAAAATCCTATACAGCAAAGTATGTATAAATTAAAAGTATTACTGAACTTTATGGAAAGGTTGCAAACACTAATAAGAATCAAAATCATATAAAAAAAAATTTTTTTTGGAAATAAGTTGCTGCGGATTAGTTTATTGAAGACTGAAATCCAAACAGTGATATACGGACGCCTGTAACACTTTAGGATAATTAGAGCGGGACCTACAGTTTAATGTGAATTAAATACAACCAACAAACAAACATCTCACCGTTCTTCTTCAAAGAGTTCAATTACTGCAGCTGGAAGATCATCTATGACATATCCCACTT
Organism: Caerostris extrusa; assembly: GCA_021605095.1. Taxonomy (NCBI): domain Eukaryota; kingdom Metazoa; phylum Arthropoda; class Arachnida; order Araneae; family Araneidae; genus Caerostris; species Caerostris extrusa. Next base: position 14,310 of record BPLR01009199.1, read on the forward strand.
TCACAATGGTTTCTTAGAGAAAGTGTGCCTGACTAGCAGTGTTCAAGTTACAATCTCTCGCAGATAAAATAATCTTTGCACAAGAAATGATGTTCAATACTGGCAATGCATACATATAAATCACAGAAGGACACATAGGACCATGTGTTGCACAACTTTGCTGTTAATGTATGGGCTGATATTGTGGCTCATCGTTTACTCAGCCCATACTTCTTATCACTCTAAATGAATATATATTCATAAGTAGCTCTCTTCTTCAGGAAGTGTGCTTAATAAGTATCTCCCCTTTCTTCAGGAAATGCTTAACACAGTTCCTGCATGTCATTGATTGTGATAACGTAATGGGGTTCCATTTTCATAATACAATAAGCATATTTGACTTTCTGGACCAAGCATTTAGAAATTAGTAGATTAGGTGAGGTGGCTCTGCCGCATGCCTTTCTTAACCCCGTGATTTATCTACAGCTGATTTTTTTTTTTTTTTTTTTTTTTTTTTTTTGATGGGGATGCATTTCAAGAGCAGTGATTATGAAACATCCATAGTACTACATCAACCTGATGATGCAAATTACCATAGTTGTGGACATGTCCAGAAAATTCTTGATATGTCCTGTAATGCAGCATAGCAGTCATGCATCAATACCAGTGCGTGCTTGTTAAATCACTTTACATTGCTTTGTGAACTTATACTTTGTATATCTTTATTTCTGCAAGTGGCGTTTTGAAACTCTCATATTCTTATTTTTTTATGCAATAAAATATACTTTTATGAATGATGAAATTATTTTTAACAGAACTTTTTGTAATATGGGGCATAAAATAATAACAAAAAATAACCATAAAAGATAACTAATTATAAACTAAATACAACTATATAGAAACAATAAAAATAAACATTTTAAAATAATTTTAATTTTAGAATTTTGAAGTTGTTTCTTACTTACAGCTTTAGACAATTGCATCATTACAGCAACAGAATCTTGAGGTATTTTACTAAACAACAACTTGGCCGCATCTATTTTTCTTTTTGTACTTGGGGAGAAAAAAAAAAAATAAAACTATTATTTCAAATGCATAAACAACAGATATTTTATTTATTAGCATACAAAATATTTTTGTACAATTCTATTATTATTAATACTAAATATTCTTTTATTAATAATACTTCAATAAAATTAGTACTTACTAACAAAAACTCTCATTAGAGCATTTGCTTGTTTCATAGCTTCTGATCGTTGAGTTGGATTAAATATGAGCCAATCAATTGCGTGTATTTTTTGTAAATCATCCTATTAAAAAAAAAAGAGATTAATATGTTAGTTAAAATTTTAAAGAAATATCAGTCCTGAAATTTAAAATTCAATAAAGTAATAATAGAAACAAATAAACCATTCATTCAATTATGTAAACTTTTAATCGATTTCAAATAATTGGTATTTAAGTTTCAGAATATATCATCATTTAATTCATAAGATTAAGTGAAATGTTTTAATATCTTTTTTCATACTGAGTGTGTTCATGATAAATATTTAAAAGAAATTATTGACACACAGCCACAAAATTTAACAATTAAATGTCTACATTATAAGTCAAATCTAATAAAAATTAAGGATTAATTTTTTTATTGGTTTAAATTTTTTATTTTAATATTTTCACAAGTTAAAAAATGTGTAAATGCACATAAGCATTAACAATGGATAATCAAATTAAATAGAAATACAAAATTAAGCAGGAAAAAAAAAAACATCAAAAGCAATACCCTTTTTTTCTCCTTCAATTATAGCAGGATGGCTACTCTAATGACAAAAAGTAAAATTCCCTGACTTTTTCATGTTTTCCAGGTGAAATTTAGAAAAATTCCAGATCATTTGTATAAAATAGGGACACCATATAAACTATTTTAATAACTCTACAAATATGAAAATTATACATCAGTAAAAATAAAATTTATGTATAAAACCTTGTAAAAAGTAACGAATTTAGCAAATATTTTCAAAACTTAACCATCCTATGAAAAATCATAAAACATGAATTTTCTTTCGTATCATTAGAACCTTAAAACATCACAGAGATTTTTCATGGTAAAAGCAAAAAATTTTGGCAGAAATAAAAGTTGTACTACTTTTAACAAAACTTTTACTAAAGGGAAAGTTTATAATAACACACAGCAGTCTTATTCAATATACCAAAACAAAGGGAATTCAGTCGATAGGCAGATAGCAAGAGCTACAATCTGATAACAACGTCAAATGTGATTCTAGAAAGGAAAACAATCTCTAATATTCCCCATAATTAAAGCCTATATCCATCTAGTTAGCTGTGGTTTGACAAAAACAAGTAAAAAAAGCGTCATATAAGCGAAATTGTTGGATGTAAAGCTTTCAAATTATGAACAAAATAATTATATTTTACAACAAATCAATTGAAGAAATAAATAAATAAAATAGTCTGAAATAAAATAAGAACAGAACTAAATGTTTAGTCCTTTTAGATTTTTAAAGAAATGTTTTACTTTGCTGAGTACTCTTCCATCAGAGAGTCTCCATTTTTTTGCAGCATCACGTTTTTATCTTCTAGGTTCTTGCAAATCAATGTTTCTATAACTTTAACTCCATTATTATTTATATTATTATTTTCCATTTTATAGTGGGAAATAAGTTCATGTAGAAGTGTTACCAGGTTTTGGAATTACGAGTGATAGTGAGGTTGGCGCTTGGAAAAGAACTTTTGGATAAGCACTATCCTTTTCCTTCATTACGTTTTGGATTTTGTTAGGTTCCCCAGAGTGCCGAGGTACACAGTTCAAACTGTGTTTCAAGTGGGCGTTGGTCACTTGCTGGTTTGTCTATCTGTTTTTGATAAATCTTCAATTGATTCCTCTTTTCAGTCTTTCTCAAGGTGTAAGGTAAGATTACCTTTTTTTCTTTTTTGTTTTTCTCTTCTTTCCGGTTGTTTAATTTTACTAGTCAACCGAGCCATTCAGCAATTTTTGTGTCGGTTGTGAATAATTCTAAATTCAATATGAATGACGGCCAAAGCAGTAATAGCATGATTTCCAGTAATAACAATTACCTCAAAAAGCTCAAAATCCATTAATGAACTGGTGTTGCGGTTAGGACAGAAAAGTTTTGAGGAAATACATATTATATACCAACACAGTGATGCAAAACATAAAATTACGAGTTCAAATCCATTTCTTATTCAGGCAGATATAAAAAAAACACGTAAACAGGCATGATAATATCACTAACATAAAATTTTCGAGACAGGGTAAACTTATCTTTTCAACTGCCGATCCGGTGTCGCTGCACAGATTTTAACTCTAGAAAAAATTCAGAAAACGCCCGTTTCTACGGGTGTAACCTTCGAAAATATCACAGAGCGGTTTCTCATCTTTGATATACTAACTAATCTACAAATATCCGAATTAGCAGTTGAAATTATGCATAAAAATGATATGGAAGTGGTTGAGTTGCGACGTTTCGTTAAACTAAACTCTACCCAAGAATTTTCCCGGTACTCGTTACGATCCTGGAAACTTTCTTGCCTGATGCTATAAAGATCTGGTTCACCAATCAAAAAATTCGCCAATTTGTTGATAGAGTCCGACAGTGTTTGCATTGTTATGAATTTACACATGCAACAAAAAAAATTGCCCTCTGTGTGGTGTAAACCATGAAGGACAGTGTCAAGGTCCGGAAAAATGCATTCTTTGTAATGGACCTCAATCCGCAACTTCAAAAATCTGCCCGTCACACACTTGAAGAAAAAATACTCAAATTCAAGTGCAGAAACCATCTAACTATTGGAGAGGTCAGACGTTTATATACTCTTATCGAAAACTAATTACTCTGATGCTGCTAAAATCAGCACGACGACTCCAAACATCGAAGAGATAGTAAACCAAAGAGTGGTGGTATTGTTCAAAACATTGCAATTAAAATGGAACAACAGACCACTCTTTTAATTGAAATATTCAAAAAACAATCGAAAATCTTGTGCAATATCTGGTCTCAGTATTCCACCACACTGACCTCAAAAAATCCCCTAACCGAAAATGCCAAATGATCAACCTTGTTCCACCCACTAATAATCCCCATGCAATGGGATGCAGGTGGAAGCAATGCTCAAATTAAGACTGTTTTTGTGGGGTTTTTGTTCCGGGTGTTCCGATCGTTTTAGTGTATTTATTAATATTCCTCTTATTTTTGCCCCAAGTTAAGGGTTTTTCTTTTAGTTTCTTAGGGAATAATACCTTCCTGTTTTATTTTCGTAATTTTTGGTGATGTCATTCCTTCAGTGGAATTGCCGCAGTCTTAAAAATAAGAAAATCTGGTTCCACCAACCCCCTTCACAACGTCAGAATTTGGGGTTTTGAGGAAACATTCCTGAAAGCAGATGATCGTCTTTCATTTCCTAATAAAATCTTTTTCACACCCACCGTAACAACAGAACAGGGAGGTGGTCTACTAATAAGTATTCCAACAAACATGTCTGGTCGTGTCATTTTTGAAAATTCTCAAGACCCACACCTTGAGATGCTTGCAATAGAAATTCGGTCACACATCTTTACATTTACCATTGTTAATATTTATGCACCGCATGGGTTTGATATCAATCAGGTTCAAAAATTTTTCAGTAATCTAAAAACGGCAACTTTTATTTTTGGGGATTGCAACCTACACTATCCCTTTTGGGGCGGAAAAACATCTACGCCCAAAAAGCGAAGAATTTTTGGATTAGTTGAATCAGTCGCCTTTTTCTATCCTGAATACTTCAACGCCCACTCACATCACCTATAATTTCACTTCTTCCGTTATAGATCTCACTCTTTGTTCGGTAGCTCTCTTAAATGAAGTGTATTGCTATGTTTCTGACTGTACCTTTGAAAGTGATCATCTACCAATAGTTGTTTCATGGTCCAAACTAACAAATGCATCAAAATATCTTAAAACTATATGCTGGAATCCAATTCTCAGAGATTCGAACAAATTTCTTCAATCGATTGCTGACCCTACCATTGAAATAGTCACTGAAAAAATTTCGTACACTATAAATATTAATACCAAAAAACCAAATTTTTGCCTAATAATGAATACTCTCCATGGTGGAATATTGCATGTAATAACCTCTGTCATCTGAAAAAAATAATGTGGAAAAGGCCAGAAATAGATAGTTTCGGTCCCTGATTGGATTCGCTACAAAAAAACCAGTAAATTGAAATATCATATTAAAAGAGCAAAACAAAAATACTGGGAAAATATAAGCAATATTCGAGAAACCCAACATTATTTTCCGCATCCTGAATAAATTAACTAATCACAATGATCCTGGTATAAAAAATAGCAAAAATACTTTTTCACAATAATAGATATATTAATAATCCAAAACAGCAAAGCAATCTATTTACCAAATTATTTTTCAGCACAAAACTTCCGATCTGAACCTATTCCATTGGATTACAGCATAGACAATAAGTTTTTAAATAAAAATATTGAACTTTGGAAACTGCAAAAATCTATTCAGAAAATGAGAAATACTACACCCGGCGCAGATAACATTCCAGCTGCATGGTTCAAAAAACTGGATGAATCGTCCCTTTTAGATATCTTGCACCTTTTCAATCAACAATTGAGTTTTTCTCTAATTCCGAAGAGCTGGAAACACGCTATCATTATTCCAATCCCTAAGCCCAACAAGGATAAAACAAAAACGTCGTCGTATAGGCAGATTGCTTTGACCTCTGTTTTTGTAAAGTATTTGAACGCATTATTACCAATCGCATTGTTCATTTTCTGACTTTCACCAAATGACTTCATATCAATCAGCATGGATTTATACCTTTTAGAAACAATCATACCGCTATTTATACCATCTATAAATCAATTTTAACTGCACCCAATGAAAAAAATATTTTGTCGGTATCAGTCTCGACATAAAAAGTGCTTATGACTCCGTGCCTATCGACGAATTAACTTATAAATGTCTCCAAATTGGAATCTCGGGAAACATCGCTAAATGGATTCATGGTTTTCTTCAGGACGGGACTTTTCAGGTTCGATGGAGGAACACTGTTTCTGACCCAAAACCTTCTTTTAAAGGCCTTAAACAAGGTAGTATACTTTCACCAATTCTTTTTGTAGTTTTTTTTTAATGACATTTTTGTGACTTTGGAGGTAAATGTTGATTGCTCTATTTTTTGCTGACGATATTTTTCTTTTCTGCTCACATCAATCGTTATACTATATTCAAACCCAGCTTCAAAATACTCTGGAGAATTTATACAAATGGTGTTCTTATTGGAAACTTACAATTAGTGCTGAAAAAGTGCAATAGTTGATTTATCAAAAAAGAAAAACCCAATATTAGTTTGGGAAAAACAAGATAGACTAAAAAGTTTTAAAAAAGTTCAGCAAAAAAATTAATTTAGTTCTACCCGTGCTAATAAGCCTTGCATAACAGTTAATAAAATTCTAAAAAAAGTTTTGGAAATTCTTAAGAATCTTATAAGAATCTAACCATATTTAAAGTATTAATTCTTTAATGTCCTCATCAATAAAAACTTTTTCTTGCTGATCATCATGAGGTAGTTTTTGTTTTTGCTCTGTAATTCATTTAGTTGCTCAGCTCTTCTTTTCTTTTTGGATTCAACTTGCTTTCTTTTGTCCTAGAGAATCACTTTTTTTTTCTTGACATTGATTCAACATACTTGGAGACCATATTTAACATATGTTTTTCTTATTTTCAATTGAAATTTCGATTTTTTTTTCACATAAATAATGCAATTTTTAACAAATTACACAATGCTACCATTTACAACCATATCAAAAGTATAACAGAAAACTTTTTAAAACAAAAAAAAAAGTTTTCTTTACGAAAATTAAATGATCTTATTAGAACAATACAGTTACAATTAAAATATATTAAAAGATTTCCACGTAAAATGCACTCATACAAGTGATATGTGTTTGCTTTCAAATAAATGAATATAACATTAACATTTGTGTAATTTCATCAAAAAATGAAGTTTTAGGGATTTTTGGGTATAAATTTTGGAGAGAACCAAAACACTGGATAATCTAATTGCTATTTTCAACAGAAAAAGAAACATCAATAAAAAATATTGTTAAATAATTTAAAAAAAAAAAAACCAGTCAATTTTTTTTTTTTTTTTAGTTTTTAAAATCTATGTTAAGATATAAGTTAAGTTTAGTTATTTTTCAATATATCTATAGAATCAAAAGCTATACAGCATTATCGATTTCCTTTATGGTCACATATTTTTCTCTTTAATTTTGTAAAGCAGCAGTAACTACTGTTCACTCATGTTTCTTTCTTCCAAACCTTAAAGAACAGTGTCCATATTTTTAAGAATATCGTCCAGCAAAAGAAAATTTTCATTGGGAGCTAAAAAAATTTTTCTTAATACCATCCAGTTTTGTGGGCAGATTTTCGAAGTCGTACAGTACAGTTCTTGATTAACAAAAGACTGGCAAATTTGCCATTCCTCATAATTAACAAGGAAATTTAGATTTTCTTCCTTATTAAGTAATTTTGAAGGGGACCCTGTGCTCAGGAAACTCTGCCTTAGTTGGCCACATGAGGGCAGTTATCTGATATAAAGGACTAATTAACAGAAAATAAACATGAGAAGATACTTTCTTAAAAAAAAAAAAAATTAAAGGAAATCAGTGCTTTCATAGACTAGAAGGTTAATATTTTGCCAATAATAAAAAAGCCAAAAATTTCAAACAAGCAAAATTTTCTGCATTAAAACATAAGCTATACACATCTAAAATACAATAATAATTAGAAATTCATAGAAATTCTATGTAAAATCCATATGAAAAAAAAAGGAAAATGGCTGCAAGTTACCTGTTTTTTACACAAAGAAAATTGTTCCTTATTACAAAATTGATGAATTAAAATGCATCTAGAGGTTAATATTATTGGAACAATGCTTTATGAAATTTTTTATCTTTTCTCACCCTATATTTCACAGACAATACAGAATACATATAACTCAAAAAAAAAAAAAATCCCCAACCTTTTGAGATTGTAGCCATTTTACTCATTCTTTTCAATCCAATTTAATTTTTTATATTTATTTAAAGCCTTTTTATCAAAATATAAAAAGAAATATAGTTCCTTAAAAAATGATACTTTCAGTATTATAAAAATTTGACATTTAGTTATATAAGCATCAGAAAATCTTCCTATAATTCTAACTGTTTCAATATCTTAATTTTGTAATAAACAAATTGAACTCATCTAATGTAAAGTAATAGTCATTCATGAAAAGTCATTTATTTTATTAATAAAATGGCCACTAATAATAAAACTTACCTGAGTTAAACCTGCTTTAAATTACAGCAGACAAATCAGTTGAAGGTTCAATGTTTCCAGTATTTTTTTCACGAATATTTTTCACAACAGTTTTTGTTATTTGGGAAATCTCTAAACCAGCTTCTTCTGCAAACTGCAAACACTTTTGACGCTCATTGTTATCAGTTATGCCTAAAAAGATTCATTCATCAATCATCATCTATATCATTATAATAATATAAATTATGCCTCTAGTAAACAATCCATTAAAATTAATGTATAACATATTTATATTGTGGAAAAATCATATTAGAAATTATCATTTCCTGTTAGAAAATTAGCTCGGTTCAAAAGTTGTTTTTTTTTTTTTAAATTATTAAGTGAATATAATTTTTAGATTAAAATTTGAAAAACATAAATAATAATGCAAAATTGGAAAAGAAATATTTCAGAATAAGTTTGTTAAAAAACAAATATGCTAAAATCATCAGAAAAGTGTTTAATAATATTATAACATCTACATAATGTTTTTATTAGATACTTAAAACTGTGCATTTCGGTCATCTACAGATAATGATTGTTTCAAAACATTTAATATACAACCCATTCAATAGAAAGTTACTTAAGACAATAATAAATAAACTAAATTGTTTTGCTACATGAATTGTTAGTAATATACTACAGTATTGTTCTACCGTATTTAAAGCAGAGGTGCTATTAAATCTGCCAGATTCACTTATTAATATGAAATTTATGGGAAGACAACTGAAAAATTTAAATAAATCTGAAATAAAATATTCATATATATTATAAAAAATTATATACAGAATTTGATATGTGATATTGGATTGAATTAAGAATTTTAATATTTGACTAGCAAAGCCTGGCATACATTGTCCTGTCAAAAAAAAAAAAAAAAAAAAAATGCATTGTAAAAAATTATATATCACAAATATATTATCCCTGTTTTAATATATGAGCATAATAATTTTCATTGACATTGTTTGAACAATACATAAGATGAAATGCTGCAGCACCATTTGGTGGCAAGTAACAACAAAGAGGATAGCGGGAACTTATTTGCCATACTCGAATATGTTATTACCAATTTTCATAGCGATTAGCTGAGCGGTATAGAAGTTGATATACTGCAGCACAATCTGGTGGCAACTTACAACAAAAGGTATAGCAAAAAAAATTCTCTCTGTTTTGTTAAATACACACAAAAAATTTCATCAAGCCGTTTAGGAGTTCAGTGAGAAACACACGCACAGAACTCGATTATAGCGCCACCTATCGGATCCAATTGTGAATCTAAACCATCCACGGACACACTGAAACACACACAAAAATTTCATCAAAATCGGTTAAACCGTTTAGAAGGAGTTCAGTGACAAACACATGTACTGAAAATTTATAGTATATATATAAAGATATGATTTTTATAGAAGCTAAATCCAAAACAGATTCTAATTTTTTTCTTGATTCTTATTTTTCCATTGTTGATATTCATGTTTGAAAACATTTCTCAGTAGATATAGCTGACCCAAAGAGACTCGTGTGAGTCTCTTTGGGTCAGCCTATGATATAATGCATTTCAATGCATTATAATTACTTTTACTGACACATTAATAAAGGTTTAGTAAATTGTCTTTATTAAATTTATTTTCCACATTTTGTATGCCAATGAGTTCAAATTTTGTTGTGTTCTTTTTCTAGTAACAAAGTATTCTATTTATCAATGATTTTACTTTCTGAAAATCAGAAACTCAACATACTTTAAGTTTGATATGAAATTGCCTACTTTTTCAATAATATCTATAGTATGGGATCTGTCTTGCTATTAAAATTAAAATAGCAAATATGGTGGAGGGTAAACACCAAGAAATCAAAAAGAGAATCATGATTGAAGTATGTGCACAAGGAAGTTCTACTATAATACATAAATTTCTTTCTTTTATAACTAAAAAATATGCAATATACTTTTTATTCAAGGTTTTTTTCTTTTGAAATATTAAATTGAAGTGTACTGATAATTTAAACTACTATATTTAAAAGAAATTGACGATATGATTAAAATATTTTTTTTAAAGTTCAGAAATGTATAAAAAAAAAGTCTAAAACTCACCTTCCAAAAATTTAGCATACCAAATAATTTGTTGTTCTTTTGGAAGAGTAGAAGTATAAGGAGCCACAAGATCAGTTTTCCTAGCTTTTATCAATTCCTAAATTTAAAAAAATTACTTTTTGAAAATAGAGTTTTTAGCCATATGTGTTATGCATAAAATTGCAGGTAAGGATAATTCTATAATATTGTTAATTAATACTATATCTCTTTTCAAATCCTACTTTATCATTACCAAATTGCCACTATGAAAAATTTAGCTAACTTTAGTATAAAATTTACTTAAATAAAGTTATTGGTTACATTGTGTATAAAGTTTTTCTTTGATGAAAAAGAACTACAAAATGAAGGAACACAGCTGGGAAAAAAAATTTGTTTTGATTATTACAAGACAAAATTGATTTATTGAGATTATATACCAGACTGTGTAATTTTAATAAGTTATTTATTTTTGTAAGAGGCCTACAGAAACATTAACCACAATTAAAAAGTTAATGTCTGTTCAATACATCATAATTAAATGAAATTAATATAATAATTTTGTGTACTTCCTCATTAGTCCTTGCAATCAATTGCCAATTGTTGCATAATGCCTTCAAAATGCAGTTGTAGGCTCAGAATGAATCTACAGTTATTAATAACTATTTGAAAAAATCCTAAGGAAGGTCCTGCCATAGTTTAAATAATCAGACAATAATAAGGAAGTAACAGTTATTTTATTTTGATGATAAATACAGTAATAAAATTTAGTCAAGATAAAAAATAAACAAATGATTGACAGCATAATTTTCTAAACAAAAATTAGCAACAAAATATAACTCACTTGAACATATGCTTCCAAAACAGGTACACAAAGTTCTTCTTTGGTTGAATGCCCCACAAGACGGAGAAAAAGTATAATGTGTGCCATGCATCTTAATATATGACCATCTAGATTACCTTTATTAAGCCAACCATACATTTCTTTAATAAGGCCTTTAAATAAAAAAAAAAAATAGAAAATAGGATTAAATAAATTGAAGAGTAGATACACATTAACAACTTTAAAAAAAAAAAAAAAGAAATCAGAACTTACCATCTATGTCATCAAGAATTATAAATTTCTGGATAACATAATGATGATCTTTCGAATCAGATTTAACTATCTACAAAATTTAAAATAAATTTTAAAAAAAAATGTTTAATTTAAATTACAAATGAATTTAGATGTGCATTGAAGTAACTTACCTCAGAATTACTAGCAGCTAATTCTTGAAATATTTCTTCAAGATCAATCTGAAAAAAAAAAAAAAAATATCTTGATGTATACAAATATTTTCAGAATTAAAAAAAAAACTAAATTTTATTCAATTTATTTATTACTTTTATTTTTAAATCACTTAACTTACACTTTATCCCAGTATTCAACAGGCAGTTCTTCTAAACTGCGATCTTGTTGCGTTGTATTACGTATTTCTTGCTCAATGAGTTTATCCACAGAAGCTCTTGTATAGGCCCAAAGATAATCAGACCAAGTTTTACATACAGGTAATACAGCTTTTAAATTTCCACACAGTGATCCATATAATGCTTGCTCATGAACTGATATAGCAGGCTAAAAGTATGAAAACATTTCATAGTATAAATGGCAAATGACATTAGATTAGTGCAGTAGTTTATTAACATCAGTAAAATTTGAAAATATATTTTTTATAATAAAAATAGCTTTTAATAAGCAATATTTTTATCTATTTCTAACAAAACTAATAATAAATATAATAATTTTTTGTTGAGACAAATTGATAGATAAATGATAAAAAATAGCTAACATTTAAAATTTTGGAGGAATTATATGACTGCATGATTATTGGCTGTAGCAACATTTGATGTAATACGAAATTTGCTGCTGCAAAACTTAATAATAGAAACTTTAATAAAAAAAAAGTTTTCAATGACTTAATAATTAAAATTAAATTTTTTGAAAAAGTTTAGATTGTACATGAAAATAAATAATTACTATTATAAATTACTAAATAAGTAATTACTACTATCATGTGCATTAATATTCAGTTAAATCAATATTATATTGATATTAAAATAATAATAATAATAATAATAAAATATTGGTTTCCTTTTCAAATGAATAACTTTAGTTTCATTCCCTTTTAAGAATTTCATTTAAAATAATCTTCATCAAAAAAAGAAATCTTTAAAAATTTGATGTGAAAAACCTATAAAATCAATTAATACAGGTAGTTGATTCGAATTGGTTACTTTTTGATTGGGCTTTTAGGTCCTGTTTAAAATGTGAATAACTTCAAAACTATAAAAAATTTGTAAAATCTAAATGTATAATTGTGTAGAAGATTTAAAATGATTCTAGTTGGGTGAGAGCCACAAGTTTTTGTTGCGAGGATCAGAAGGGAAAGGATGGAATTGGCCAAGAATTCGATGCTGAGCTATAATTTCCTGTTGTTATATCTTGGGATCCAGATGTTATAGGAGTGATCAAACACTTATTTGAAAGGTTTTAGTGAGAATTAACTAAACATAATAAAATCACTAAATAAAATGTATCTGTGAAATCCAAAAACAAGTGAAATTTTATAATGTCATCTTATACGCAACAAAGACAGATGCAAAATTTGAGAAAACAAATTGCAGAAAGTAGAGGGACTCAAGGCGAATCAAAACACAAAAAAAATTATATGCAGATAGACAACATAAATACTGGTGTTGAAGTTTAGTGAGCGTGACACTTAGCATACCAAGCCTGCTTAGTGTGAGTGCCATCATTGAGCCAATGGATATAAATGATGTGGAGCATATAGTAACTGTAAAACAGCCTATGGATGTTGATTTCAAGATGGCAGCAAATGTGTTGAGCCTAAGGGTACATAGTTGATCATAGAGTTGGGAACATGTGTGCTAGCACAATTAAGCTGAATGGTACGTTCAAGTTTGTCATTTCTTCCATTTACATCTATCCTGATACAATCATAATCAAGATACAGGCTTTTCTACTGTGCAGTCACCTGCGCTTATCCAAGCTCTTACATGACACCACTAACTACTCTTTATTAATCACTAGAGATTTTAAACCAGAGATCACTAGAGATTAAAGACTTCTCTATTAATCACTAGAGATTTTAACACATTGGACAATTCACAGAGGCATTCAATTCAATTTGTGTAAACTACTCTTCAATTTCATATAAACTACCAATAAGCTTGAACCCAATACCACCAATGAACCAACTACTTTTTGGAACACCAGCACTGACTACATCTTTGTCAGAAACCTCAGTTTACTCAGATAAATCTTTTATCTAGCCTACTTAACCATAGCCCCATTGTACATTGTTCTATTTCAATAAATGTCTACACTAATCATTCATTCCTTTGTTTTCTCATTTCATCCAATACCCTTCAACTCTCCTCCTTGCTCTTTCTCTACAAATCTGTTAATAGAAATGTTTTCAAAAATTAAGACAACAGTACAGACCAGGATACTGTTTTCCTTTGTTATTTTTGGTTTCTACAAGAAACAGAATTTTAATATTTTTAATATATTTAAAACAAAATAACAATCTAATAATTAAAATTAATAATTCGCATTTTACTTCCTAAAATATTTCGTTAATTCCTATAATATTTGATTAAATTAATATCATGGAAACACATTTGACAGCAGTGGCATTAAAAAATTTTCTTTGCATAATTTAACAGAAATTTCTTTGTGTATTAAACAGAAATTGCACAAATGAATATCATAAGTTTTCCATGTATGCAGATCTACAATTTTTCTCCCCTGCATATAACTTCAGAATTTTTATTCTCACCTTTTCTAAAAAGCCTTTTAAACATTATATTCATGAGCTAGAGAAAATATTGAAAAATAAGACTAAAAAGAAGCAGTTAAGTATCATAAACATAATTATGAAATATTTTTTAACAACAAAACAAAAACCAGTAAATCTCAGCTTCAAACAAAGTTGATAATCATAATGATTAACAGAAATTTTCTAACATATTGATCATGATAATTTCAAAATAATCATTATCAAAAATATAATTAAAAATAATAAAATATATAAATATTATGCAATGAAAAAGAATAAAATAAAATACACGATTGATAACTTTAAAATTTTAGCACCCATAAATCATCGAAAGCATTAAATCCATTTATTTCAATCAAGATTGCTGTAATAAATATTGGATTCTTTCAAGGCCATTAAAATATGAATCAAACATCCTATTATTAGAAAACAAAAAACTTACAGCTTGACTAGCTTCCCAACAAGCTGCTTTCCACAGATCACGATATTTATTTCCTTCAATCAAACATAATTCTTGCCCTTCAGCCACCTGATTTTCATAATTAGGATCATGAAACAATCTCCAACCTTCTAATGCAGCAGATAACCAAGGTTCACCAAATCTTTCAGCCAACTGTTGAGCCTAAAAGTGAAATTAAGTATCCTTAAAAAATAACATCAGTAATGAATACCAATTTTCATAGTTAATTTTTATTTGCTTTAGTGTATTAAGCAACAATATGTATGTTCAGTAACATACTTCGTCTCATTTATTATGCGTAATTAGTAACCTAATGAACTGCACATTCAAAGCTGATTCATATTAATGTGAAGATAAATTTTTTATTTTCTTTAACAGTTTAATCCAAGAATTTTTTTTAATTAAATTTTTCTTGATTAATTATATAGATTTTCTTATAATTATCAAACCATTTTCATGAAAAAAAAATAATAAATGATATATAATTAGGAATAAAGAAACAAATTTTATAAAAAAAAAATTTCTATAAAAATAATTTGAATAAAAAAAATATATAATGAACAAAAAAATTATTGAATTAAATATTTTAAAATGCACAACAAATATTTTTGCAATTAATTGTAATATCAAAAAACTTTTATTAATAAGTTTCTACAATTTTAAATTTAAAAAAACTTACTTCATCCAGTTTTCCTGCTCTTATACATATGAACATGAACTTAAACAAACGATTTTCATTTTCCTACAATAAAGAAAAACATTAGAAAAACATGGTGTTTATCCATGAAAATTTTACACATTCATATAGCATATAATTAATAACATAATAAGTTTTATGTGCAAAACTGATTTATATTTATAAGGAGAGATATTTAATTTCCTGTAACAATTTACCAAAAGTAAAAATCTTATCAATTTTTTTTTTTAAACTTAAATAACTAAAAAAAACTTTTGTCATTAGCAAACTTTTTCATGAATAAAAAACAATAAATATAGTAATCCTTGTCATTATGCAATTCATATTGGAATATGAGGAAAATATAAGGTATAACAAATCATTTTATTTTGGTGTAATGTGAGCTAAATCACTATAAATAATTTAGTTTATTATAATTTATTCAGAATTGTATAACAAAATTTAAAGTGAGAGATATTGTTTTAACTGTGAAAATTTAAAAACAGAGAATTCTAATGTCATATATATACAATAAAAAATTTTGAAAAGATTTATAATTTTTAAAAATGACATGTCGATACTTATATATTTTATGTAATACAATTTACAAACAAAGTATCAGAAAATTATGACTAAATTTTGAAGATGAATAGCCAAAATTATACTGGATTTTTATTGGGGAATTAGTAAATTTCAAACTTGAAAGAATTTTCCCCTGTGGTACAAATTTTATTGATAGAACACAATCTCATAAACTTACACAGATAGTATAGTTTGGTATTCTGTTGTGAACACAAGCAATTTAAATGAAGTAATAATATTGACGAATAATAAAATACTTCCCTTTCTACATTCTTGAAAAATTAAATAATATTCACCAAAAATATAGAGTACATATGAAAAAAATTTCTTTAAATACTGTTCTATTAACAAAATACAAATAATTACAAATTAAATTCAACAATTGAGGGGATTTTTCGTGCATAAAGAATGTAGCTCTACATTTATTAATTTTTGAAAAAATTATGAAAACATTTGAAAATTTGGAACTTCGAGTTTCATTAAAATACAGAGTTTTAATAAATTCCTTAGGAATTCATACATATATATATATTGGAATAGTGCCACACGAAAATATCCCTTTTATATAATCTAACATATTTTTTTGATTGTTTTAGTTACTTTTTCTCGTATTAAAATGGATGATTTATTAAATCTAGCGAAAATATTTTGCGAAATTTTAAAAAAAAATATAAGTATCTATTTTAATCAGAAAATGAAATCAACATATATTTAGTTAAACCAAAGCAAAAATTATATTTTTCATTCATCCAATTCCTCTTCTGCCCTGTCTGCTCATCTAATGTGCAAAGTCATAAAATGAAGTTTTGATGAATTTCTAAGATATCTTTTCCATTGAAAGTTTTTTAATTATTTAATACACAATTTTTAATAATCTTCAAAAGAATTTTAAAATACGAGTAAAGAACATTATACTTTATCTGTTTCATGTAAAGGGTAACTTTCTTGTCTAAAAGCAGCATCTGGATCCATTTCTCGAACTCCGGTTCGGTTTCGATTGAAATTAGACGTGATTAACTCATTCAATGAATGCTCTCTATGCAAAAAAAAATTTATTCTTTCAATATATATATATATACACATATATATATATATATATATATATATATATATATATATATATATATATATGTACATACATACATACACACACACATATTAAAACATGATTTTGAAACTTTTTAGCCTTTGTAACTCCCTTAACAAAGAAAATACTGTCGAGCCATCACATCTTTTTGTCATTAAAATCATTAATTGTGATGTTCTTAAAAATTTTGTCTAAGTTTGTAATGATTATTTAATATAAGCATGTTGATATGCTGCTGTTTTTTATTCAAAATAATTACAATATAAAAATTAGTCCTTTTCATAATTAATAACAAATATTTAGTTATCAAAAAACAGCCTTTGCCAAATTTTAATTTCACACGAGAAACCAATTAAACGTTTTATGTAACTGACTGGTATATTTTTAAAATATTTTTAAAAAATCATTAAATATTATCATAAAGCTATTTTAAATAATTAAATACTTAATTTTTACCCCACTTTATAGCCAAATAAGAAAGAAAAATAGTCTAAAATAAATATGCATTGTGAAGAGGATCTCTATAATTGATAGACTTGCCAATTCAAAAAGTAAAATTATTAATAATTTTGAAATTCACAACAATTAAAACATGCATACATCAAAAAATCCTCTTAAATTTTTAAATTTCTAGTTGACTAAAAAATGTCTTTTCAATGTGGAAAAAAATTTGGTCTGTGGTGGCATACCATAATTTGGAAACCATTACATTAAAACATCTTAAAATTGACACACAATAAATCATCACTGGAAAGTCATAATAAAAATATCAATAAAGAAACACATAAAAGCATTAAAAGATCTTTACATAATTATAAAGAAAAATTAAATTATAAATTATGTATATTCTTTAATATAAATCTATAAATCTTGCGAAATATAAAAAATAATAATAAATATGTTAAGAGAAACCTTGATTTTCAATCTGTTTAATTTATTTTATAATGATGATATTATATAACTAAAAAATAAATTTCATCGGATTTCGTTATTCGTTGATATCGTCAATTGCTTGTTTAATGTTATGGGTTTGTTTTTTATATTAAATTAAGGATCGGTTATATAAAATTATGAATCATAAAAAAATCATATAAAAATAATAATTATTCTTAAATTTTACTTTGTGTAATAGTGAGATAAAAAAATTCAATAAATGGGAAAGTTAATAGTACATGAATACTTTAATAATATATTAAAATTTTTATATTGATAAAATTGTAAACATAGACTATATTAAAACAATATATATAAATCTCATTTTTTTTTTTTTAAATTATATAATTATTGAGATAAAATTTCAACACTTACAAAGACATGCATTTATCTGTGAAGTACTGGAATCTGTTGAAAAATATTTCCTGGAAATCTTCTTCAGCATTCTTTTCAAGCCAATCAACTATGAGCTATAACAAAAATTGAAAAAAAAATACATTTTTACTAGAATTCATCTTTAAGAAAGGCAACATTTACAAACATTAAAAAAAAGAAAAACACTCTATTAACCAGTTTTAAAAAATAATAATAAAAATTTATGCACGAAAATTAGATATATGGTTCAGGACACTGAAAGGCACTCCCAAGGGCATTTGACCTGTGACTTTAATGAATACTTGGTTTTCATGAATAATTTATTTCATGCTGCAAACAAATAATGCTAAAAATCATAATTATTCTAATATAAAAAGTACCAAGTTCCTAATATTTTGTTATTTTTATCCCAGATTTTGTTATTTATGTCATTTTTATCCCAGAATTTTCAGCAAATCATTCAAAAATTTAAATATCATTAAAAAAAAAAACGACATCTTGAATCAATTTACAAATTTCTCAAAAAAACTGTTTTCATATATAGTGAAATTAAAAAAAAAAAAAAAAAATATCTAGCATCTAGATATTTGAAATGTTGATTTTTTTTAATGCTTTAGAGCTATTTTAATTTTGATTATACTTTAAATTTAAATAAAAAAAAATTATACTAAAACAATATCACTTTATAAGTGTTAATTTGATACACTATTTAAGCAAATGACTGGCTAGATCTGACAAAAAAGTTATTTAGCTTATATGAAGTCTAACAAAACATAGCTTTTTTATTCACTTCATAATAAATAGATATATTAGTACAAATTCAAAAACAAGTCACAGATATTAAATAATATTAATATAAAATAAATATCATTCAATGCCATAAAAATTAATCAAATTGTAAACTTACTTGGCACTGTCTTATGTAAGAATTTCTTTTATATAAATTATCCACAATATCTTTGTCACTCATTTTGCCCTAAATCAAATCAGAAAATCAAGACATTATTTGTGCAAGAAACTCAGCAAATATTTATTTCCAACAAATCTTAAACACTACCAAAAACTCAAGTTTTTAATTTCAAAAAGAATATTTGTAACATACTAAAGTAGACATCAATATATCTCCTTCATCCATATCTGCTTCCAAGCGATCTTGGAAAAGAATACGAAGAAGCCTCCATGTATTGCGCTCCAATTGAAGAGAACAAAGTCTAGTAGATAACTTAACAAAGCTGAAAAATAAAATATGCATTACAAATTAAATATTATAAAAGTAATTTTATTGTATAAATGCCAATTTCAAAAATGTGTGGGAACTGGAAAATATTTTTGCTTTGTAAATTGTATGAAGAGTAAGATAAAACCTTAAAAAATTTCTTATTAAAAAATCAACATTTCATATTTTTAAATTTATTCTTTAATTAAACATTAAAGAGGTTTTTGCCTCAATACAGAAGAATATTAAAACATATTATCTACTACAATTTAAAACATTTATATCAACCTGAAATTAAATAAATAAATTTAAAAACTTTAGAAGACAAATATTTTCAAATCATACTTCACATCTGTACAGTTAGTTTTCAATAGAATTTTTGAAACTGCACCATAATTATTACAGCAAAGCTAAAATAGAAAAGAATATATGAATAGTTTATAAATTTTTTCTTAAACGATTATTTAAAAATATTAATAATGATTTAAAAACATGGCATTTTTAAATGATGAAACAATACATTTTACCTCTTCATAGTTAAACAGCAAATTAAATGCTTCCTGCTCACCAGCATAGCTTTGAAAAAAAGATAAGAAATCCTGGTACATGGATTCAATGACTAATATGAAAAAAAAAAAGAAAAGTACATTTTTAAAAATTTAGCAATATTTTTTCAATTTTTAAAGGTATATTTTGAAATCCATACATAAATTCTTAACACTGTTGAGCTAAGATAACATGAATTCAAATGCTAAATTAACACTTACTCTGAGAACCTGCATCGAGATCAAAAATGATAGTTGTGTCAAATTCTCCCCTAGAGACATTTAATCGTGATTCTGGATTGGTTAAATTATCCTAAGAAACAATGTATTTAAAATAATCAACATACTATAGAGTAAATAAATATCAACTAGTTTTTTTATAACATACTTATCATTGCATTTTATACAAAGAAATATAGTTATTCAGCAACAAATATTTATTTTCCCAGAAATAGGTTACATGAAAAATGCATTATGCAAAAATGAAAGAAAATCATTTTATAGATATTTTAAATTTTTAGAATAGACCATTTTTAGAGAAAAATTAATAATGTTTATCAATCTAATATAAAAATGCAATATCTACTAAACACAAAATCAAAATTAGAAGTATAGAGTGAGATAGAATTCATTAAAGTATAAAAGTATCAGTAAATATTTCTTTTAAAAAATGAAATATTTTTATTAAAATATAGAAGAAAAAAAAAATACTAATATACATTGAGAAGTACATCAAATTATATTACAGGACTTATCACACTTATCAATTAAATTATCAAACAATTTTGAATTAATTTTTTTTCATTTTATCAGACTTATTTTTAAGAAAATGACTAAAAAAGAATGATAAAAATGCTTCTTAAAAGAAATATATATTAAACAAAAGGAGATGTTTGGTTATACCAAAATGATAGCAGAAACACACATCAATTGTGTATATTAATCAATACAACTATAGAAATCAATACAAATACAGTTCGCAAACAAAGAAAATGCTTCAGTGCAAAAAAAAAAAAAAAAAAAAAATCACAGAAAAAAAAAGAGTGAAAGATTATTATTACAGGCAAGAAATCAACAAATAAAGAAATAAAAATTTAATATCATAGATTGGGTTTTTTAAGAATACATATTAGAATATTAAAATACAAATCTATAACATTTTGGTTCACTATAAGACATTATCAAACAGTTGTAAATTAATTAAAAAATATGAAGTTTTAATTAATCAAACTATTCAAGAAAACGACTCAAAATGAATGTCAAAAATGTTTTTTTAGAAAAACATTTATATTAAACAAAAAGAAAAAAATTTTATTACACCAAAATAATTGCTGAAAACACACATATATTGTGTGTATTAAACAGTGCTAAATAAATGAAGCTGAAAATTTAATTCTTTTCTTATGATTATTAAACCTGCTCCCAAATAATGAGTAAATTTACCATTTCATATGATAAGGAGAAAAGTAATTTATACCTGATAGGAATTAAATTATGAATTTTATTATCATTTGGAAAAAAAATTATTTTAAATACTAACAACACACATATTTAAATTTATACATAAATGCATATAAAATATAAATATATACCTCATATAAAACATGCATTGCAGATTCATTTTCGGGTACCATTACAGACATTGATAAGTCATCTAATTGGAATAAGAAAAGAGATTACAAATAGAGACTAAATGCTAATTAATGTGGTACATAAAATAAATAATTTATTTTATCCTATAATAATTTTTTAATCATGTAATCTTTTAAAACAAGTTTACTTTTTATTTATATCATCCTTTTAAAATAAAAAGAAAGGATGAGTTTTACAGCTAGTAAAAATTTATAATTAATATTTAGATAGGTATATGCTAAACTAAAAAAAATTACTACTAAAATACTAAACTAATGCAGCATACAAAATAAGAGTAAATTTATTTAATTTTAGAGAGTAATTTTTTGTTGTACATTAAAAACTTTTTGGTAAATAAGTAAATTCATTGAAAAACAATAAAATGATTTTTGATTAAGCCTTGTTTTCCAAACTACTTTGCTGTAATTTAGATGGAAATTAAAATGTATATTGGTTTAGTTTTATCTTTCGGATAAGCTTCAATTAGTCTAAAAGTCAGTTTTTAATCAAGCATCGAAGGATTTACAACCTTCTGTAAGCCAACTGGGGTCTTATTCATAAGATAAGAAAATAGGACTTATTTTTTTTTTTAATTAAAACTGCAACATTCAAAGATAAAGGGACTGAATGGCCGAGTGGCTAGCGCACTGTCGCTTGGTACCTCAGGTTTCGGGTTCGAGTCCCAATGATGCATTGGATGTTTGTAGTGGTTCGGAATCCACTTTAAACCGTAGGTCCCATTCTGACATGATCGCAGTTACTCCAAGTCTGTAGCTTATCTTCAAGCTATACACATCTCATGAGTAGTGCTAAGTGAGTATTGTCGGTACAGCACTTGCCTTAAGGCAACCAAGACAATTGTCTAAGCATTTGCCAGCTGCATTAGAAAAAAAAACATTCAAGGATAACAAATATTTTTCAAATTTGGACATGGCTTTACATGAATCTATTGAAACGCTAATGGTTTTTCCTTTATTTCATCTTAGATATTTTTAAAATTAATTGATAATAAAAAATTAAAAGTTTATATATGATAGCAAATTAGGACAACAAAAATTATAAATTAAATTACTTACTTGAAGGAAAAGTTTCTTCATTAGTATCATCAAATGACAATCCTAAAAATTAATGGAATTTAAACTACTTATACACACAATAAAAAATAATTATGACTAATTATATATTTAAATTAAATCTTTTTTTTTTTTGGGGGGGATATTTCTGACTTGTAATTGAACAAAAAATGCTGGTACTTACGTATTAACGCTACCTTGGCTACAGATTTGGTGGTTTTTAAGAGTCGCCAATCTAACAGCTACAGATTTGCTGATTTTTGACGCCATTTTTTAGTGCTACGAAAATGCCTGTCGGCCTGTTTTCCACTGAAATCTGTTTGACTACTTTGTGTTTAAATAAAGTGTTTTGAATTTTGAAAGCATTTTGATTTTAAATGAAGTGTTTTATATATTTTATTATTTGGAACAAAAATTTTAAGTGTAGATTGGCGCCACATAAAAACCGCCAAATCTGTAGCTGCGGTTGGCGTTCAAAAGATAACTGCGTGCGAGTGCGAACAACAAAGATTGCTCTTTATTGGCGCAACTGTAGCCAAGGTAGCATTAATACGTAAGTACCAAAATGCTTTATGCCACACTTTAGTTTTGGGGCATAAATTAAGAATTTATAAATTTTGAATTTATAATCAGGCATTGAGCTTTTAATTAATACAATTAAATTCATAAAAATGAATAAATTTAGTTTAGTTATATGTTTTAATACACACGATACATATAATATTTTTAAAAGTTTATCTATAAATTAATTAATTCTTAAAATATGAGCTGCAACGTATATAATTTAATAATGCTTTATTCTTCATGTAAATCATTATACAGTTGTTATATTTATTTAATTTGATGAATTTCATTAAATCTGAGAAAACAAAAACAAAGTTTAAATGCATGCAAAATAGTCAAATAAATCTCCATCTGCAATTTGAGATTAACAGCTTCAAACAAGAAATATATGCATCATTACATGAATTCTATAAACACTCATACCATTTAAATGAAATTATCCAAGGAAGAAATACTTTTAAATAGGCGGTATAAAATGACAAAACATACAGAAAATCTATATTATATATATTTAATCATATCAAAAACTGAAATGTAACAGGGAAAAAAAAAAATTATGAAAATAACAAGAAATATTACATTATAAGTATCATTAATTACACAATTTGGTACTTACGTATTAACGCTACCTTGGCTACAGATTTGGCGGTTTTTAAGTGTCGCCAATCTAACAGCTACAGATTTGCTGATTTTTGACGCCGCCATTTTTAGTGCTACGAAAATGCGTATTTGGGATTTGCTAGAAACAGAACAAGATGCAATTTCACTTTTTCAGGAACGAAATATTTTACCAAAAAACGAAAATGTCCCAATTCCCATGACATGAAACTTTTAATTTGGTAAACGTAAGTTTTGGAAATGCAATTTCAGTCAGTGTGCTTATCATGTGGGACTTAGAAAAGACAACTGGTTTGAAGTAAGCAGAATTTTAAAATCCGCCAAATCTGTAGCTGCGGTTGGCGTTCAAAAGATAACTGCGTGCGCGTGCGAACAACAAGATTGCTCTTTATTGGCGCAACTGTAGCCAAGGTAGCGTTAATACGCAAGTACCCACAATTTTTTTTAATAACTTTATCAAAGGATTAATTTTTCTTATGAATACATAAACAATTTTTTGTTATTGTCAAAAATATTTCAATTACATTCCAGATACAAACCTTTTTAGCACTTCCAAAACTTATACACTTCTGAAGAAAAGATGATTTCACCGCACTTCCCCGAGGAGTGTTTTGAGTAAGTATATGAAGATAGTTATCCCTAAAATATGATATCAAAATTATTAAACTTACATAATGAAAACAAATAGCTTAGAATGAATTAAAAGTCATTCTGAGCCAAATGTAAAAAAAGCCTCCAAATCATTGCCAATCATAATGTAGCAAAGTCACAATAATTAGTACGATTCATAGTAAATTCTTAGAACAATTAATTATGCATGCTTTGCCTGATGCCCCACAAATGGGAAAATCAACACTTAATGAATCATGCAAATTAACTGTCATTACATAAGCAAACATCATCTAAAAGTCTCAAATGATAGTAATCCATATGAAAAGAAGAGGGAATTTTAAATTGGCTACTTACGTATTAACGCCACCACAGCAGAAGTTGCGCTAATGCGTCAATAAAGAGCTGCCATTGCACCAAAATAGAGACTTTTTGAATCTATGTTAAACTCTTTATCGGTCTATTTTCCACCAAAATCCAATTGACTACTTTGTTTTTAAATAAAGTGTTTTGATTTTAAATAAAGTGTTTTGATTTTAAATAAAGTGTTTTATATATTTTATAATTTGTCAAAAATATTTTAAGTGCAGATTAGCGCCACTTAAAAACCGGCAAATCTGTAGCTGCGGTGGTGTTAATACGTAAGTACCTTAAATTGTAGTCAAAAGGCTTTTCCTCCTACAACACCTTATTTTTAATAAAACAAAATAAAAATCTCAGCGTGTTTTATTTTTTAACATGGAAAAACAAACATTTACATGCATAACCTCATACTAGTATGATAAAATTTAAAATTATAATAATAATTAATGAGATTTATACAATATTTATATGCTGACAATTATTTGCAGATATACATAAACATTTATATTTGAATTTTTATTAAAATTTATATTTATATTTTGAACATTTACATTAATAATTATAAATTATATATTTAAAAATTATAAAAAAAAAAAAAATAACACAGAAGAAATTTTGTATGAACACAAACATAAATTGCCAAGAATTTCAAAATGACTATCATTTGTAATAAATATCTAATTTTAAAACCTAAAAAGAAAATTCCTTATTTATCAGAGTAATTACGTTTATGCTGATAATTATTTGCAGATATACATAAACATTTATATTAAAATATTTATATTTGTATTTTTATTAAAATTTATATTTATATTTTGAACAATTATAAATAAACAATTATATTTTAAATAATTATAAATTATATATTTAAAAATTATAAAAAAAATAACACAGAAGAAATTTTAAATGAGTACAAACATAAATGGCAAGAAATTTCAAAATGACTATCATTTGTAATAAATGTCTAATTTTAAACCTAAAAAGAAAATTCCTTATTTATCAGAGTAATTATGATTATGATAAATAAGCAATATCCTTATTTATACGAAATAAGCTATCCTATGATAGGTAAGAATTTCTTTCATAACACGGTATTTTGGAAGGAACGGAATGATTATTTAGTTATTATCAAATCAAAAATAAAAACCAACTATTTCTTCATATTTGTTTTTGAAAAAAAAAGAAATTTCTGATTATAATTAACAGGTTAATCATTTCATTCATAGTCCATAGTACTTAAATATTTCATAATTATTGTGCTAAAATATTAATAATGTAGCAGTTATCATTCCTTTTTAAAACACATACTAGTTATTTATCACCATTAAAAATTGTTTGGCAAATTAATATTTAGAATATCTTACTATTAAAATTTACTCAATTTCTTTATTGTTTAAATTAAATAAACAGAATAAAAAAGAATGGAAACTATTATGTTACATTTTGAAATTACGCTTGAGAAGGACAAAACAGAAACAACTTTGTTAATGAAGATACAATAGCAAAAAAAGTTTGAAAATTACAGGTTAAAAGTGAATTTTAGCATTAGATTTAATATATTTTTAAACATTAAAAGAACTGAATTCAATGTTGTAACGAACACAGAGAAAATGATTAAACTACAATATTAAAAAATAATTTCTGATTATACATATTTGCTTAAACTTAATTGTTTAGTTTTAAATTTAAGATCAATGTTGTCCATTCTTAATTATAATCTAATAATTAAACATTATTAATATAAGAAAGATGTAATTTAATTTTACTGACATAATTATTTTGTAAAAGAAAAAGCGACACTTACATATTATTCATAAAAATTAATGCAAAGGATGAGTAAAATGTAAAGCCACAATTAAGAAATCTCTTAGCTCAAACAGAAAACTATTAATATATATTCTTGTTAAAAATTAGAAAATCATGTTAGGAATGAACATTGTGCTTGATTTCTCTAAAAATACAAACAAACCGCGCCGATTAACTGCAGAACAACTAAACTCTAAAAATAAATTTTATAAGCAAGCGACAGCATACTTAACCCACACATTAGGCAAATTTTTTATTTTATAAAACTTACTTAAGTTAAAAAAAAAAAAAAAACATTAGACCCTTTATTTATATTTTAATTTTTTTTTTTCCGAAATCGTCAGTGTTTATATATCAGGATTAAGCGCATTTCTACTCCATTTCAGAAAGGTTACAAAGTTGAAAAAGTTTGTAAGAATGGAAGTAATGAAACTAAAAGACGACTAAGTTGTAAAAAAAAAAAAAATTGAATATATAAGAAAATGATTTTGATATAAATTCTTGGAAAATTTGTAATTTTAAACAGAAAACTATAAAACGATATCCTTGTTAACATTAAGGATACAAAACAGAAAAATAAATAGAACCCTTTATTTAAGGTTACATATGATATTATGCATTCCTAAATGTATCGTGTTCGTATCTGATATGAACTTTTCTTATGTAAATGATACTGTTAATAAAGTTTTATAATTTAGTGATGGTGTGAATAGTAGATATCGAACACGAAAATCGCCCTCTATGATTGAGTTTTCTAATGAACCAAAGAATATCCATGTTGATTATAGAAAATTTAATTTGTAAAGTTTGAATTTTATTCTAGTGAACTTAGTTTGCATCCTTAAATACAAAAAAAGTAATATTTTGACTTCATAAATCAATGCTACCTAGAATACAAAGCTTTACATCTAAATGAGGAAATTTCGGACCTCCCAACCAGTAGGCCATTGTCGTCAGCGAGGAAAGGGTAGAGAAGAAAAAAATGTTCTATCTCAGATAGGTTTTTAAAAACTCTCAACTTTTATGTCAATATAGAAAAGAATTTTATAATAAGTCTGTTTTCATGAAATTTAATTATGTAAAAAACTGTGGGTATGTATTATGTATAACAATAGAAAGTAATACAATACAAAATAAAATAAAAGAATAAAAAACACATTTTTAATGAAAGCAAGCATACTAAATTACATACAAATATTCTAAAAAACAAATCTTAAGAAAGAATTATTTTTAAGGAGACAATATGTGAATGAAAGTTTAGAAAATGTATTTAAACTTATTTTTATTAATTTTATTTTTAGTTTTTATTATATTGTTATTTTGGTTTTATTCTTTTTACTTCATAAAGCAGAATGTAAAGTTCTCGGTGGAAGACTAGGAAAAAAATATCAGTTCTTGCAGCATTCTCCCGAATCACTAGTATCTGGTGGAAATGCTGCACTTCATTTTCTTACAATTGTTTTGAAATAACGGTTTTCAATTTACCTTTAAAAAAAATAAAAAAGAATTCATTGAAAATTCTAGATAAAATGGCGATATACAAGAGCTGCGATAACAATGACTTGCAATATACAATAGCCTACTGATTGTGACGTCACAATTCAGATGAAAAGTTTTTTATTCTAGGTGGCATTGAATTTCACATGTTAAATTCTTTATCATCTCGTATTCAGCTCAACTTCACTCGTTCTTCACTCGTCTTCGTAATTCTAAACAAAACACGTCAAGTCAACAATTAAAAACATGGCTCCTTTTAGGAAGCAACGTAAAATCGACGATATTGTTCCTAGTAGTGATTCAGAAAGTAGTACTGATCATGAAGATTTAGAAGAAGGTGGACCAATGGTAAGAATTATTATGATCTAAGTCATTTTATTGTTTTCTGATCTATGCCACATTTTTGCTTCTCATTAAAATGATTAATTAATAATGTAATAATGATTCTCGTCATAATTCAAAAAAAAAAAGGAAGTTTCTCATTAAAAAAATATTAAAGAGTATTTTTAAATCTTGTAAAAGTGTTTGCGTATAATTTAGCTTCATATCAAATTTGTCTTTTTCGATTGTTTTGTGGGGCACAACGTGCCACATTAAATAACGTAGTTTGATTATAACATTCAAATACTTTTTAACAATATACTTATATAATGTGAATATTTCCATTAATAAGGAGTAGGTATATTTCGTGGGAAATTCAAAAATAAATTATCAATTTGTACTGAAAAAAGATTATATTATTGAAAAATTCCCAGAACAGTTGAAAAAAAATTGTGAATACATGGTTATTTTTATCTAATCATAAGACATAGAATAAATAGCATATCAAGATTCAGGAGGCTGATAAAGATATTTCAAGAAAAGAAGTGAATCATTCAAAAAATAAATGCTAGTTAAGATTTATCTGTTATAAAACTTATAATAGAATTACAAAAATATTATGGAATATGTGCAAGTCTTAAAATAGTTTTAAAAATAATCCAATCAGACAAATATCATAGCTTGGGGGGCTAGTAAGAAATTTTTCATTTGTGCAAAGAATCAGGACATTGAATTTCACTTGCCAGAAGCATGAAGAAACTTTTTTTGTGTGTGTTATTTTTGCAGGTTAAAGAAAAATATATTTGTAGATATGGGTTTCATAATGGTTTGTGAAAAAAATCAAAAATAATTTCATAAATGAAGCTTACCTTATGTAAAACACATCAATGAAGTAATTATAGCATGGGTGTATATTTTCAAGACTTTAATCGACCTGCCCGAGGGCACACGAAAAGCATGGGTGTATATGTCATCCCTCTGTAATAAGGAAGTTTGAATGGTACTTACGTATTAACGCTACCTTGGCTAGAGATTTGGCGGTTTTTAAGTGGCGCCAATCTAACAGCTACAGATTTGCTGATTTTTAATGCTACGAAAATGCGTATTTGGGATTTGCCAGAAACAGAACAAGTTGCAATTTTATTTTTTCAGGAGCGAAATATTTTACCAAAAAAAAAAAAAAACGAAAATGTCCCTATTCCTATGACATGAAACTTTATTTTGGTAAACGTAAGTTTTGGAAATGCAATTTCAGTCAGTGTGCTTGTCGAAAAGACAACTGGTTTGAGGGAAGCAGAATTTTAAAAACCAGCAAATCTGTAGCTGCAGTTGGCGTTCAAAAGATAACTGTGTTCGCGTGCGAACAACAAGATTGCTCTTTATTGGCGCAACTGTAGCCAAGGTAGCTTTAATACGTAAGTACAATTTGAATTTATCCATGATATCATGCAGCCATATTAAATTAGCATCATAAACTGACTTTGTAAATCATTAGTAAAAAAAATCTGTAGAATACCTTCAAGTTTTATCATGGTAAGGATCCTGAACATACTACTTTGAATGCTTGATTTTGGTGGCTGTACAATTGCAAATATGTTATTGAAGGGGTTCTTCAGTCACCAAATTTGTACCTAATAAAATATATTTGACCATAAATCAAAATTATAAGTTGAAAACATAACAGTTCAAGTTACTGGTAAATCTAATACACGAAAAAATGGAACAAAGCAGTGGTGAATTTATTAAAAAATTAGTTCAATTTAATATCAAAATAATTAAAAAGTGTTTTAAAGCCAGTGAATATTAAATTAAGTAGTCTAATCCACATCAGATCACCCAGGTTATGTTACTCGCTATTTCATATTTTTAAGTAATGTGTGCAGCTAAGAATAAAAATTCATAACGCAATAAATTGTTAATATTTTGATGTCTCATTTTTATCAATTTCTCCAGTTACGATAAAGAATAGTTTTAATGCATTGTATTACTTTGAATCATATTTAAAAATATATATAACTGTTTACTTTTAAAATGTTGAGGTAAGGAAACATTTTTTTGACAAAATTAAATAGAGTGAGAATTTTCATGTCATTTAAAAATATATATATTTAGTAGCATTATCTAATATAATTAAAATTAAGGAAATTTTAACTGCCTGTGTAATAAATTAAACTTGAAATAAACAATATTTAACATGTACCCATTCATATTGAATACTATCTTATTTCTTATCAACATTTGCACCATGGTCCATTAATACGTTGATGTCATGATTCAGTCTATGTTAATACCTTGATGAGTAAAGCTGTACTTGAATAAATATTATTTATATAATATTTTTTTAATATTTTATTGTTTTATAAAACAATAAGTAGGATACATTTTGTTACAGTTAAATGTTTTAGGATAAACATTTTCTTTCATGGTTTATTGATTTTATACTTTAAATGCTTGTTATTATCATTAAAGTAATAAATTTTTCTTAAGCTAAAACAGAAAATTTATAATGAAACTATAATGACTAGTAATAAAGATAGCTTGAAAAGTGTTCAGCAGAAAAAAATGAATTGTGAGAATTGTCATAAAAAAAGTTAAAGCATGATAGATTTATCAACATTGCTGATAATAAATAACTATATAGCAAACTCAACAAAGTGCTTTTAATTGAAAGAGTGATTGAAATCATGATTCAATTAAAAAAAAAATGGGGAACATCATAAAGTTTATTATTTAAGGAAGTTTGAGACTTGCTGATCTTTTAAAAGTTACAAAAAAATTAAGTACTACTTTAGGCTTAGTGGAAAAATAATAGTTTTAGGAAATAATATAAAGAACATTCACTATATAATCCATGCTCCTTTGTTACTTTTGCTTTGAACATGCTCTTGTTATATATTTAAGTCAAATTCCCTTCAAAACAATTTATGCTATCTACATAAGATAATGTCTTCAAGTAAATTTTAAAATCACTGATGCTAAATATTCCATTAAAGTGTCTTGTTTTAACTTTTAAAAAAACTATTTTTAGAAGTTAGATATGTTACTTTTAATTATTTAATAAAAACAATTTATTATTTGTTTGATATTAAAGAAATTATATTTTAGGACACCATTGAAGTGGATTTTGATGTTCGAATACCTGAAGAACCAGATTTTCAAGGCATTCAGAATCTTTGCGTCAGGTATTTCAATTTTACTATAAAATGATGTGTAATCCTCAGAGAATTATGTGAATAGACAAATTCTCCTGGCTTATTCAAAATATACAATAATTCCATTTTATATCTGTGGCTAAGATCTTTTTCAAATTTTAGAATTTTTTTAATGTTAAAATAATTAATAAATTAACAGGGCATATTAAAAATTATATGACTGGACATATTTCATTACAAATAAAAATGTAAAATTCCAAAAAACATGTAACTTTATCTTTTGGTACTTTATTTCTAATTTTTATCCACTTTCTTATATTGACTATTGCGTAGAAGCTGTTTCCGAGTTAAAAGTTTTGCTATTGTCATGAGATGCTAGAGAAAAGTAGGTAGGATTGATTGGTGCATTAATTTTTAAATTATTACCATTGCTCCAATCATGTAATAAGGTACTATTAATATTGCTTCTGTCTCTTCTCCAGGAGGGATGTTTAGCATTGAAATGTTCAAGCATCAGTATTTAATGATAAGAATGTATTATTTAATCGAGTCTATATGCTTGAAACCTTTTATAAAAGGTATGGTACATGCATGAAATGGTTATTTTATTGTTAGAGATTATAACTGTTGATTTGGTTTTGAAAATGGCTAAGTTTAAAATGATTTGATGATGTTTTTGGTTTGTCCTCCACTGAGTAGGTCTGTTTGGTAGATAGTGTTATTAGGAATTTTGTTAATGTGTGGTTCTTAAATGTCTCTTGGATACTGAGGATGTTGCCATTTTTATCTTTAATGAAATGTTGTAATTTGTTTAACTTTCCTTTAATGTTATTCACTGTCAAACCTATGTGTGAGTTTATTGTATTCTGATTATTAAATTCAATTATTAAGGTGTCCTGAAATTAGAGTTGAGAGCATAGAAGGAATTTTCAGCATTATACCAACAAGTTCTTGCAGGATTGAATTTATGATGAATATCATATAGAGATGCAAGATTTTTAATTTTTGTGGGTTTTTTTGGGGGATTTTATATACTACTGTGTCCAAAAAGTAAGACCAATTTTCAATTTAAAATTCCCCGGGGTTATGGAATTTGAATTTTTTTTTTTTTTTTTTTTTTTTTGCTGCCATTGTCCGTGACATCTGTGTGAAATTTGACGTCAAAATATTCATTAGTGTTTGAGTTACGCTTGGCTTTGTGGGACGCTAAAACTGGTTCTGGTGATTTTGAAATGTCTGAATTAATTGAGCAAAGAAGTTGCGTTAAATTTTGTTTGCGGAAACATATAGAATGTCGCAGAAGACATTCAGTGAGCATTCCTATATCGGAAAGAAATGTTTAAAAGTGGTATAAACAGTTCAGAGAATGTGTTGAAGACGAAGAGCCCTCTGGTCGACCATCAACCTCAATCTTTGAAGGCCATCCCTGCTGATAACTTTTTAGCATGCATTGAGGATTAGAAAAAGTTGGCATAAGTGCATTGTGTCCGGAGGGGATTACTTTTTGCCAAAAATGAAACCCATATCTCTCCACAACCATCGTATTCACACCGTCAATGAAGGCAATGAAATAAATTTGGAAGAATAAATAAAGTGTTTTTGAAAAAAAAAATATAATAATTGACCTTACTTTTTGATGCGCAGTAATATACGCATGATGTCCTGAATAATTTCTTCAGATATATGAGTGAATTAGGGTGGGTTTTTTTTTTTTTTTTTTAAATTTGTGTAATAGTTATTAAAAATAAAATAATTGCATGAGGCGCTGAGTCATTTCATATTTATCCTTTTAATTTTAGAATAAACTTGCAGCTTAAGAACAAATAGTTTAGAATATGATATAATAATTGAAATATGAATTTGTGTGCATAACTACTGTAATGTTGATTCTTTATGATATATGAAAAAACAGCAATGGTCTTATGTTTTTAATATTATGTTAGCCTTAAAATCATTATTTGATGTTTTAAAAAATATTAACTTTATTGTAACCATAAATACAAAAAAAATATAATTATATTGGACAAGTCATATCAAAGAGAACTAACAAATGGGCACACATCACATATTATCCAAAGATTATGCCAAAATAGATAAACTAAAATTTAATTAATAGATAATTGCAATTGTTCTTTTCTTTTTTTTTTTTTTTTTTTTTTTTTTTTTTTTTTTAATTTTATTATAAATGTTTATTTTATTTTAATTATTATTTTTGCAGCTTTTTTTTTTTGAAAGCTCATATCAACATCTCAGAATTAGCAGATTTGCTTATACAACAGAAGAAGATTACAGGAGTTATTAAAGTATGTATTCTTGTGTCTTATTTATAAATGTAAAAATATATTACTGTAAATTAATGTATATATTCATAAATTTTTATTTTTAAAAATCAGGATTTAAAAAGGTCTATTATTCAATTGTATTGTTATATTAATAAAATTTTGATATATTTAATTATTAATTGCAGGTTGATAATTAGCATCCATATTTAATTATTGTTAATTTTTAGCAAGCAAGTGATGATGATGATATGGAGGCTGATGATGACAATGACACTGATTTGGATGTGAACTTTGGGGTGTTTTCAGTTGTTAATCTCACTGAAAAAAATGTAGGTTTTTTTTTATATTATAATTTTGTTATTTCCATTTTAAATACATTTAATTCTTTAAAATTTGGAATTAAGACATTAATTTGTGTACTCTAGACACATATTTTAACATATAATAAAAAGTTATAAGACTAATGCCTTTATTTAATAGTTTTAAATGTTATCCATGGTGGTATTAGATATTTATAAACAGAAAAATACTGTACCTGTTAGTTAAATTTATTTGTCATTTAATCAATTACAATTAAATAAGGAATATTTTTTTTAAGATTAAAATTAATGTGAGTGGCTTAAAATATTGAATATTAAAATAATGTCAAGTTGTTCAATTTTTTTTTTTTTTTCTTAGGTTAAATAAACTAATTGAAATAAAGTAAATTTAAAAATTAGAGCTTTAGCTGCAGAAATTTACCTTCATAATATACAATGTTATCATTGCAATATATTTTCTAGTAATTAAATTTAAAAGCAAAGATTTTACAATTTATATATATGTATCTTTTTTTATTGGCAGAATTTAAATTGTGTTAAAGATATAAAAACATATCTCCTAAGTCACTGTAAAAAAATGTCTTGCGATGAAAATTTCCAAACTCTGCAAAGAATTCTTGAAGATCAGAAGAAGCATGTTGGACTTATCATCAGTGAACGCATGATTAACATACCTCCTAAAATTGCTGTACCTTTATATTCAGGATTAAGGTAATTACATTATTTTTAATATTAAGAAAATATTTACATGAAACATGTGGACTATTTTTATGAGTATTATTCAATAATATATCGGCCAACCACTGACCTTGTAGAAAATTGGTAAGCTACCAAGTCAAATAGATTAAAAAAGAATGGTGTCCTAGTGGAGGAAATGTCAAGCAAGAGTGGTTTTAATTGCAATAAAAAGAATTTAATTTTTATAATTAAAATTTCAAATCACACGATAATAAGAAAAAATTACTCAATAAGTATAATGCTTTTTTTTCTTTCAAGGCAGCTTTGTGCCTTGTTTATTTTATTACCACATTGAATGAGTAATCAATTTATTCATTTCTGGCATTAAATATGTTCATCACTTCATGCTATCAGTGGTCAAACTGTACCAAATTTTTTCGGCAATGTTTAAAATATTTCATTGTCCACAAAAATTAGTTACAAATAACACAACAAATCTTGGACAGTTTTTTATATAAAAGCATTTTTAAATGTTATTTTTGTGTAAACATAATTCTATTTCTTAAATTTGTTTGAAAGTAGGCATATTAAAAAAAAAAAAAAAAATGGTGAGACGAAAAAAAAAAAAGTAGTAGTAGTATTAATACGATTTCATTATTGCCGTGATAGTTATAAAACATTAGTGATTATTGTTACAACCAGAACTGATTTGGCAGTTATATTCAAAACGATCACTCTACATAAGTCTTATGCTTTCTTCCTGTGAACTACCTCTGTTATAAGAGCATTAAGTAAAACTGAATGAGATTAAGCATATTTATTGACAAGATTGCATTGATTAATAAATGATTGAAGTAATGTTGAATAGTGTACAGAATATTATTTTAAATATAGGAGCATTTTTATAAGTAGAAATGTCATAAATGTTTTGTTTCTTTATCTCTTACCAGGACAGTTATAATTTCATATAGGTGCATGCTTTTTATTGTATATATGCATACCAAAGAAAAATTACAAATTTTTGTATATAAATATTTTGTACAAAAACTATATTGCTTTTTTTTACTTTCTGGGGTCATATTTTCATGAAAATTTCAATGTATTTATTTATTCAGCCAGAAATGAAATCAACTAATGTCTGTGTATCTTTTAGTTATGACATGGCAAAAGCTAAATCCAAAGGAGAAGCTTTTGACTTTGAATACTTCATACTCATCAGTAAAATTATGGTTTTCAAAGAAGGTAAACAACAAGAAAATATTGTTTACTGTAATGCTGAAGAAGAACTTATTGCTGAGGTTGGTATTACATTATTTGAGGAAATTTTTTAATTATTTAAAAATATGTTTGGATATAATATAAAAATTAATTTGCAGGTGGCCACATTGACCTTCGATTTCTCAGTTTCTGCAGAACTCGATTCTGGTTTAGCTGGAGCATGGTCCGAGGACAACAGTCAAGGACACCGAAAAAGAAGAGTTGTGGTATTTCCTGCTTCACAGTGGGACACAATGTACAGTAAATTGGTGCAAGAGATTGGCACATAAATCATAATAAATATTTTATTTTTCTTTATTCAGAACAATTGGAAAATTTAATTATTCTTAAGGCAAACTTTAGTATTAAAAAAATTGACAAACATTACATATACATCTAGTCTATAATAAGAAATTTAAAAATTTTGAAACCCTTTTGGCTCAAAAGCAGAGAAATGCAAGTCCGAGGTACAGCAGGAATTAATTTCTTAAACTATTGCTGATTATGCATGTATGAAAAATTAAATTTTACATCTATTATGCACACTATGATTGAACAGTTTTGAGTAGTTCTCATTGAAGCTTCCTTTTAACTTATGATAAATTTCTAAATGAACGTCCCTCTATACTAATTTTTAAGTTGTTTATGTTGAATTATAAGTCCCATTTATCATTAGTCTTTTAAAAAACTCACTGTACTTAAATGGTATATTTTTCTATCTGAATAGATCCTCTTATGTCTTAAATCAACAATTATTTGTCTAAAAAGGTTGCATGGTGTTAGTTTGATACTGATGCAAGTCCTTAAGTGAATGCCTTTTTTTATAATTTATTATATTTTTCAAGTTGACATCTAATCATGTATGAAACTACTTTTTTTAAGAGAGTTGAAATGACAACTTTCAGTGAATTCCTAAAATTTTTAATTTCAGATTTTAAAGTCAGTGAACTAACATCTTAGGATTTAATAACAGTTTTCAACCAACTGGAATCAAATGAAGGCCAAAGTCTTACAACCCTTTTCCATTTACTCTATGTAACAAATGTCTTCTTGTATATATATTTTCAATTCTAATAAAAAGTTAATTTTTTTATTAAACTTGACATTCATTGTGTTTAAAATAGTTTAGTTTCCATTTACTATTAAGTTATGGCAATAACTGAAAATATTCTAATAGTTTTGATGTGGATGTCAAATATAAATTTAAAAAGTTATAGTACTCCCAAAAGCCTATATAATTGATAGCTTACACCTTCATTTATATAAACAAACAACTAAACAAGAATACAATTTATTACGAGTCTATATGATACACAAAATGTTCCCATTATGATTCAGACAAGTCCAAAATAGATGTTGTGATATAATATACATAAGGAAATTTTAATGATAGACTACAATCTTTGAAATGGTTATGCAAATGAATATTAATAAAATTATTAAAATCCTTCTTGATATTGACGAGTCTGCATCTTGTTAGCAAGGAATTCCAATTGTCGTTTTGCTTCGCAAGATGGGAAGTTGCTGATGTCGTAGTAGGATGTAGCAATTTTCAACAGCCTGAAACACAGATACAAATGAATTACTAAAAGATACCACTTAAAACGGATTTTCCAAATTTAAATGAAAAACAAATTTTTTGTTATTAACCATGGAAAAAAAGAACACTGAATTTAGTATCACCATAAATAATCATGGAATCAACATTTATATATTCATATCTGTTACAACAAAAAAAAAAGTCATAAGACATTTCATGTTCATATGAATAATTAGTGTAAAAATTTACTCCATATTGTGTTAAAATAATGTGGCCAAAAAATTATGCATAGAAAGAAATTACTTTTTAACATATGTTAAACACTTATTTAAATATAACTTAACTGCCAAGTCAAAAACACCAAGCATTGAGATTCTTTAAACATGTTAATTTGTATTACACCAAAAATGATAAACACTTAATGAATTGTTTTTTGTTAATAAAAAATTCTTTAAGCCATTCGGGTTACACATAATCATAACTAAAATCTTACTATTCATTGCTAGAGCTTTTGAGATCATCCTATGATACATCACTGAAAATATCTTCATTTTTATACATTTTGAGAAAAATTAAGGAAAGTACAAATACTACCAATTAGGGATTGCAATATCTGACCAAAAAGTTCAATACCGTATTCAGTATTTTTTTTTTTTTTTTTTTTAATCTTAATACCGGTATTCAGTATTATTTTTTATCTTAATACCGGGACACCGGTAGTAGAAATGTCATTGGTGCTATCCTTTTACTTATAATTTCATCCAAATTATCTAAAATCTCTGATGGCTTGGGCTTAGAACTGAGCTTAAGTTTGTATATTCATCGCAATTAGATTCTTTCCTCTTTAACAAATTTGTGTCATGTTTCGTTTTTAAATGTGTATGGAGTCCATTTGTACTTCCTCCATTCACTTTAATAACTCTTGAACATTTTTTTACATTGTGCCACCATATTCTTTTCATTATTATGAGGTATTATTTATGAGTATATATATATAAATCTGAAAAATATTTTGAATTCTAAAGTATGATATACAAATACAATGCGAATAACAAACTTGCCAATTTAAAAAATATCGAAATATTACACACTTTCTTCACAACTACAACCTTGTTTTCCTGAATAAGAATTTCACTCATAAGAATTCTAAATTTCTAGTAAATATGAAAAAAACCGGTATTTAAACTTGTGAATACCGGTATTACAAAATTGTACAAATGGCTCAAAATACCGATATTCAGTATCCCAGTATTGCAATCCCTACTACCAATCATAAGCAATGAATAGCATGCATTTTCTAGCCCATCTTATGGGTACTGAAGGACTTGTCTATAAAAAAAACAATCTATCACAAATTCAGTTTTTATAGAACTTTAACTTGACTCTTACTAGATTGCAATATTACAAATCAATTCCTGTTTGCTTTAGAACAGGGGTCTCCAAACTTTCCAGCCTTCAGGCCGTACTGATTACTCCAGTAAGTACCAAGGGCCAAAACTTTGTTGGAGTTTTATAAGAATCTTCCACTGATACAATTTAATAATCTGTTTTTGGTACTATTATTTACTTGTGTGAGAAAACATTCTCCAAAATGAAGTACACAAAGAATGTTTACAGATCTAAGTTAACCGATGAGCATCTTAAATCTCTTTTAATAATTGGTACAAGTAAAATTGACCCACAACTACAAACTATTGTCAGCGCAATTACATAAATCTCATTAGTATTTTTACAAGTGGATACCTCTGCACATTTCATTCACGTTAATTTAACTTTTCCGTTCCTGAGGGATTTTCAGGGCAAAAATCATATGTTTGATTCAGGATTTATACATTCTAAACATCAATATATAGCATATGTATACATACATATGCATACTCTTTACCCCAACATAACTACCGAGGTAACCAGCGGATGTTCACTAGTTTATAATGTTAGTGGATTCATTTCAATTATTTGTTAGTTGTCATGCTTAAGTTAAATTTTCTGCGTATTATGCTTGCCATTGCTTTACCTAACAAGTAAATAAAGACGAGTTATTATCATTCTGTGTTTTTTATCCAACTATAAAAACAACAAGCTATTTGCTGTCGCGGGCCGGATTGATGACACAAACGGGCCGTAGTTTGGCGACCCCTGCTTTAGAATAATAGCCCAAAAACTAAAAACAAATTGGTTTTGTGTAAGTTAACTCATTTAAAGATCAGATACAAGTATAAGGTGTTAATCAATATTTGCTAAATTTAAAAGAAAAATATGAAAGCAAACTCACCATTCAGGTTTTATGTCTGTCACTGTACGAATGTAATTTTTTGTTGTCAACACAAATTCATTATATACAACCCATTCAGGTTTGTGGTCAAGACATGTAGAGGGATGTAACTGTACAACTTGATTATCTTTTATGGTGAGATAATGGCCAGTTCTTTCTAAGTGAGCAACCTGCAAGGTTCAAAATATAATTATTGATTTAAAAACATTAAAAAATTTATATGGCTTTATCAGTTATAAGGATCATTAATTTCCCCAATTGATATTCGATACTTCTACTAATACAAAAAAAGATAGGGAAATTAAAATAATGACAACTCCTTTTAATAAAATATTCTGTCTATAAATAATAACAACTTAAATGTTCTTTAAATAATAAAAATAATAACCACTTAAATTTTTTTTCACATTATGCTTATTAAATATAATTTTCCAGTGAGAAAATATTTTCTCACAGCAGATCAAAATCTTACAAATGCCACTCTGATATCCATGCTTATAATTCTGCTTTTAAATTTCTCTACTACATTTATACATTTCTGAGCTTCAGTAAAAGTAGACGTTCTTAAGCTGTGTTCAGATTCAATCTTTCAGAAAGAAGAAATAATAGATTTTAAAATCCATTGCTTGATATAATAAAAATTGGCCTTCCTTTTAATTGATTTCTATGACATATTTAAGGGCTTTTCATCCCAATTTTTGTATTTTTTATTTGATCTTACTATTTTAATAGTATGTACGTGTTTATAACTAAATGAAATTTGCACACAATTAAAAGAAAACTTAAGAAATTAACTTAACTTTCCTTTTTTTTTTTTTTTTTTAAATATGATGAAAAAAAGGTTTTGGTTTATTTTACTAATGCTATTTTATTATTAGTGCTATTTCAAATGGAATTATTTTCAATAAAATATATAATTCAAATTTTGATAAGAGATATTAAAATTGAAGGGTTTATTTCTAGTTTCAGGAATCTTTAATCATATAAAATTCTTTTAATTATGATATTAATAACAGAAAAAGTATACTGCAAGATGGTTTATATTAGTCATTCTTAATGTTAGTTCCATGGTATTTTTAAATGGAAATTTGAATAATTAAATAATGAGATCATTTAAAAATATAACCAGAACAAAGATTTTAGCCTATAGGATTCGCATAAAGGTTGGCTAAACTAGCTTCCCTATAGTTAGAATTGAAAGTAAAAACTCATTATTATAAATTTAATGCAAGCTTTTAAAATTCAGTTTGGATCACTATTTAATGAAGAAAAAAAATTACCTGCATGAAGAAACCTGCAACCAACGCTTTTCTAATATTCAGGTAATAATCTTTGCTGCTAAATTCTGTTGAAGTCCTCCTTAAGCTGAACCTGTCCATAATCCTCGAGAGTTGCTGTCGAACATTGTCTGCGCTTTTCAGAGATCGGTAGTTCACAAAATTGTCATAACACCACTGGGGATCCTCATGGTCTGGATCAAATAATGTTTCATTAAACGACATTACACAAAAATGGAAATTCCACTTATTTTGATTATGTAAACCAATAATAAAATAAAAAATAAATAAATAAAAAAACAGGAAATAAATTTTATATAATACGGTCAATTTTAAAACATTCAAAATTTCTCCCATTAAAGAAGAGAATTATAAAAAGTACTAAAATTATTGCATTTTCCTTCCCCTTACATTTTATTTTTAAAAATTACACAAGACAGCATTCATCACACTACCATTTTAAATGAAAAATCAAGCATGTGTAATTAAAATGTTAACGAACATAAAAGTTCTTAAATATAACAGTGAATTGGTGATTTATTCCTTATCAAAACAACAATTGAATAACTATCAATAATGCATAATTTTTTATGACAATTCAAAATGCTGAATTGATGTACTTTTAAGAAAATACAAAAATAATTGTCAATAACTTGAATAGCATGTTCATATCACGAAATCA
The DNA here is from genome assembly GCA_021605095.1 of Caerostris extrusa. Lineage (NCBI taxonomy): Eukaryota > Metazoa > Arthropoda > Arachnida > Araneae > Araneidae > Caerostris > Caerostris extrusa. The sequence continues at coordinate 56,398 of BPLR01009199.1, forward strand.
GTACAAATCATCAAATTTGTATTATTCATAGGTATCATTACAATATTATTCAGCTGAACTTATTGCTATTTAATTAGAACAACAAAATATCAATCTAACTTTGATTGTTCAAAATTTAGAGTATAAATTAAAATTTTAGTTAATTTACAAATTTATTCTAATGTAATTATACTACTTTTTAATTACAATTTTTAACCTAAATTTTTATATCAGATAAAAATATGTCCTATTAAAAATTAAACTTTTCAATAATTATATACTAACTTTGCTTTTCTTGTTTAAATCAAAGCAAGTATAAGATCGAATTTACTAAATTTGTAATTACTTTGCTGAATGAATACTACCGAATATATTTTATTGAATTCGTTTTACCAAATTTGTAATGTACTTTGCTGAATGCATATTAAGAAATATATTTTATTAAATTTGTTTTAAAGAATCTGAAATCCATTTTGCTGAATGTACGAGTATGTTACCGAATGTATCGGCGAGAATTGTATTCCAATTCGGCAAGAGTAGATTTCAACCATAATTCAGCCGTACAACCAGATTCAGCCATAAATATTTAATATAATAAATATTTTGATAACTCTTTAAAAAATATTTGAATTTTCATTTCTTTCGAAACTGTTTTCTTAAATTTTCTTCCCTGATTTTTCTATTCTTTAACATTTACATATATAAAGTAGTTCTTATCTTCCAATCTGTAGCATATTTACATGTACATTAATTTGGCCTGATTAATTATTTCTCAATAAAAAATACTGCTAACAAATGTGATTTATTAGGCAAATAAGAAAAGTGTCTGGAATAAAAACATGCAAAGTAAAAAAATTCTCCAATATTAAAATACTATTCTAGAATGTAAAAATACATTGAATTTGAAAACAATTAAAATTTCTTCACTAATTAATAAACATAAAAACAAGAAAAGAACTTACTTTGTTTGAAAGCATGATACACGTTAAGGAGGGTCAAGTGATCGCCATCAATGTGTGCAAACCTCATCTTGGCATCATCTGCAGCTTTCTTAGCTTCATTGGGTCTCACAAAGCACTGTGGAACTAAATAGTGTTGGGTGGGGGGGCCGCAAAAATATAGGCGACCCCACATCCACTTAACTTAGTGAATGTAAAGGAATGCACAACCCTTAAACAAGCTCAAACTTGCTTAAGGTTTTTAGAAAGACATACTTGAAAGAATATCTTTCTAAAAAAAATTTAATTTCTAAATTTATTTTCACCCCATCTTCTTTTTTCCTCTAACAAATTTTGTTAAAAATTTTTTTTTTTTAATTATCTACAAAGTTGCCATTTTTTTTTTTTTTTATTTAATATTTTTAATCGTTTATTTCGCATTTAAATTGAGCAACAAATATTGCATATTTCAGATTAAGATTTAGAAATTTGACAACGTAATTTTAATAAGTTACTTAAAAAGCAAAACAAATTTAACAATTGATAGTTTTAAAAATTATTATTTATCTTTCAAAGAAGTAATTCACAAAAATTCCTTTTTAAATATGTGATTAACTAGTTCATTAATGAACTAAACAGCAGTGCAAAATCATATTTATGTTGCAATTAACATTTTTTTTAAGTTCAAAATTTTAAAATAATTTGGACATAATTTAGAAAAATTATGTTTAAAAAATTAAAAATATTTTTTAAGATAATTTATTTTCAGTTAATATTTAAAATATTAGTTATTGAAGAAACATATTTAAGATCTACTCTTGAAAACATAATTAAACTTTATAAAATCCTGAAGCCTCTTTTCATACAATATTAAAATGAACTATCCCTTTTCCCAATTATACATATATAAACAAAAAATTGACTAATTGATAAAAAAATAAAATATTTATTTATATTTTCAAAAAATTACAGAAAAATTACACTACAGAAACAATGGATGAATAAATAAATAGCTAATAGAAGAAAATTTTATAGAAATTAAGAATTTTTAAAATAAATGTTTTTTTTTTTTTTTTTTTTTTTTTTTTTTTTAAAATTAAAAGTACATTTTATATTTAAAAGTACATAATAAAAATTAAACATTATTTTAATTAAATGGATAGTTAAAATATTTACACGTAAAAAATTGTAGGAATGTTTAAGTGTGAAACATTATCCGTGTTTGCAGCATCGTTTATTATAATTAATTTTGAATAATCATTTAACCATGACAATAACTTAATATGTGTAAATTTATGATTAAATAAAACTTGAAATTCATAATCAATACATTTTATTAATTACCCTAGAAGAATTTATTTTTAAAAAAATTAAATCTTCAGTATAATTTAGATTTATGAAGTTCATTAATACCGCTTTTATTAAATTTAATTTGAATGTGGAATTTTTCTAAATACATGCACTGTATACGTCTAAATTTCAGAAGAATGTAATCGAGACAGTATAAATATAAACAAAATGAGATTTTTTTTTTCTATGTGATACTAATATATTAATATGTAAATAGATAGGTTGTAAAGAAAATGCTGATATATTTAAAAGGAAAATAGCAAATTAAAACCTTAAAAAGAAACCTATTCCTTAACTAAAGTTTCACAATACCTGATAACATTGCAGTGATTGAAAGTATTTCATTGGAGCAATTGTAATCGCATGATGAGATCAACATTTTAGCCAGCTGGGGATCAAGAGGGAACTCTGCCATCACAGCTCCAAGATCGGTAATGTCACCTTCATCATTCAAACTTTGTAAGTAATTTAAAAGTTCTAATGCTCGCATAAGAGTCTCTGGGGCTATTAAAAAAAAAAAAAAAAAAAAAAAAACACAAAATCTTTAAAAAAATGTAGAAAACATTTTAGATTTCCTAGTTTTATTAACTGAAAAGTAACTTGGGAAATTTAATTTCTCAAATATTTAAAGTTTCTTCTTATTATCTTTATTCTTAATCTAATATTTTCATTAAAATAGCTTAAAAAGACTAAAAAAAAAAAAAAAAATTTTTTAATTTATTATATAACTCAAAATTTATAAAAAAATGCATTTCTTATTTGTTTTATCTAGTTTAAATTACTTTAAATTCTAAGATTAAATTTTTTTTGTTAATTAAGATTAATTGTAGAAAGTGTCCCCCACACACACTTAGTGGAACTAAATCCACCTTGTGTATCCATTTAAGGAGGGGGAGAGGGGGTTTGTAAAGAAAATCTCTAAATTTGACAGAAGATTCCAAAAGATATGCACTATCATCAAAAAAAAAAAATAATAAATACCTGGAGGATCCATGAAGTCAAAATGCACTAAATCATCAATTCCAAGTTTCTTTAATTGCAGCACAACAGTACCCAAATTGGATCGCAAAATTTCTGGATAGGTTTGATCTTGCATTTCTGTTTTATACGCCTTTTCAGTATAAAGCCTAAAACATTTCCCTGGTCTTGTTCTGCCAGCTCTTCCTGCTCTTTGCTGTGCACTTGCTTTACTAATAGGAGACACTAGCAAGGATTCTACTCTGATTCTTGGATTGTAAACCTAAAATAAACATAACAATTTAATGATGACTGAATATTAAATTTGTAAACTAGTCTATTTTAATTTGGTATCAATAATATATAGATAACAAGATAATGCGAATATTATAGGAAATTATTTTATTTTATTTTTAATTTTACTTCAGCATAAAACTGAAGACTTAATTAACAAGTCACAGTCTGACAATTCTTAATCACGCTATTAAGCTAGAAATGATTACATTTTTATTTTGTTATTCGTATTACTATTTCAAATAAAGAACATTTAGGAAGATTTTGTAAAACATTATATAGATAAATTTTTAACGATACCTTTTGCTTGGCAAATCCAGGATCAATGACAAAGACCACACCATCAATTGTAAGAGATGTTTCAGCGATATTGGTAGAAACAACTACTTTGCGACCAATAGCACCATTTGATTTGTTGGGAGGAGGAGGTTCAAAAATCTTTTGCTGAAGATTTGGTGGAAGAGTTGAATATAAAGGAATGCATTTTAATTCACCAACTTCAGGACCTAAAGAGTCAAGTTCTCTTTTAATTCTTTTACAGGCTTCTTCAATTTCCTAAAAAGGGGTAGAAACAGAAATTTAGTTTTAACAGAAACTTGTCAAAAGATAGAAACAAATAAAATGCAGAGATGATTTTTTTTTACAAAATTCTTTATTTAATGTTTTATTATAAAATACTATTTAATAATGCCTCTACATATAAATTTCTTAGTCAAAAGAGAATTTACTAATATAAATGTATTTTAAGTTAAAAATGTATATAAAGTAGTATAAAGTTTTACTGAACTATGCTTAAAAATAACTATGTGTCAGATATGTTATACACATTTTAAAAATATACAAATAGAAAAAAAAAAAATAGAGATTGTAACATAATATTTGCCATTTATTAATATATATATATATAATTTTTGTATACAAAGCAATGACACTTTATACGAAAGAAAAAATTCAGCTGAAAATACATTTGGTTTTTTTTTTTTTTAAATCTATACATAACAAAAAGAATAGGATCAATACTTACTTCTTGCCCAGTAAGAAATAAAAGAATGTCGCCTTCTGTTTCCTCACACATATGAATTTGTATAACTGTTCGGATGGCAGCTTCCAAGTAATCTCGTTCAGGTTCAGGAGTGTAAAATATTTCAACAGGATGAGTTCTTCCTGGCACAGTCATCAAAGGAGCATTATCAAAATAGTGCTGCAAAATAACAATAAAAAGAATTTGAGAATTTAATTTAATAATAGTGGTTAATTATTAATATAATCAAATAACATTAAAAATGCCTACAAGTTTTATATATGGAGTATATTTGACATCAAGAAAAAATTTGCCATACTTACAGACTCGTTATTTTACACACCTAAAAGAGATGTGCTCCCAGAGGAATAAAAAAAGTAACAAAAATAGAAAGAAATTTGGCATATAAGAAATTATTAAACAAAGGTGCCTTTTACCTAGATAAATCTCAAAATATTATATGATTAACATCTTTTCAAATTTAAGTATTTATTAAGAAGACAATAATAAACCTGAACATGATGATCTTTATGTTTGATAATAACATTTAGATTACAATTAAGATACTTAAAAAAGAAAAACATGAAATCATCCCCTTGTGATTTCTTAAAGGTATTAATCAAAAGTATTGGCATGTATGAAAATGCAAAACTGCCCAACTAATTTTAAATTGTAGGCATTATGATTTACTGAGAATCAAAAACAATCTACCTGAAATTTCCCAGCATCTAAAGTAGCACTCATTACTACTATTTTCATATCTTCCCGTCTGGAAACAACTTGTTTTAGAACACCCATCAGTATATCAGTAGCTAAAGTACGTTCATGAGCCTCATCAAGAAGAATAACACCATAGGCTTCCAATAAAGGATCGCTCATTGCTTCTCTTAACAACATACCATCTGTCATATATCTAATTAAAAATATATATATTATTAAACAATAAATTTAGTTTTTGTAAAATTTAAGGTATACATAACTTTCGTTACTAGTTCGAAACAATATTTTAAGTAAACAAAATCATTTTATGTAAATATTTATATGGCATAAATCTAACTTGGTTCAGTGTATACTATACAAGATGTATCCTTCCATAATAAAAATATAATTCTTCAAACTTATATATGGCAAAAAAGAAAAGTAAATACAAAAGAAATGGTAGAAAGTAATATAATGAATGTTATACTAATGATTTAAAATATCATTAATATGACACATAATTTTTAAAAATTTTGTTTTAGTTGACTCTACTGCTTTATCACGTGCTATTTTTTTTTAATTAAAACATTGTTTACAGAGCTCTCTTTAGTTTAAATCATCAATCTTTAAAGGCAAGTTTAGAAAAAGAAACCTTCATAAAGAAACTTAGCCCTATAAACAGCCTTTTATATTTTCTGAGAGGTGCAGGATATATTTTCTGAATTTAAAGTCTGTTTTGTGATGCAACTACATTAAAATAGATAAAATACCATTCAGCAATTTAATTTTTGTATAATTTGAGATATTCAAAAACTTTTGCTACTAGTTTTCATTTTTAAGTAGCATAAGGAAATTTTAGTGCAATCATTTGGGATAATGCAGAAATTATTTTTTCCTTTCACTTTGTATAACAAAAAATTACAATAAGCTATTTTATTATATATGGAAAATCAGAAGATTTTTTTTTTTTTTTTTTTTTTTTTTTTACAAACAAGTTATTAAGAAAATGTCTTTTAATATTAATTGATCAAATTAACTTATTAACAAAATGCATAAAAAGTTATAAAAATTATTAAAAAAAATTGCAATTCATTAAAAATTCAATACAATATGAATTCAATTGATTGCAAGTCATTGTGCATTTTTGCTTAATTTAATATTTTCCATGACTTGATTAAAATAAATTAATATTTAAAGTATTATAGAGTTAAAGATGTTGAACTCAATTAAATATTTATATACAATTTTAATAGCAATAAATCAATTTTTAATAAAAGATATTCAGCTATTAACGATTTAATCCTTCAGTAAACACAATTTTATAGCACTAATATGCACACAGGGTCTGTTTGACTCAATTTTTAATTTTCTAATCAACATATCAGCTTTAAACAAGAAAGTAAGTTACATCTAATATTTGGGTGGGATTTTTTTTTTTTTATAGGAGGTATGTATTAATTTAAATAGCAATTTTAAAATTGAAAATAATTTCAATTTATTCTAGTTTAAACCCTTATTTTTTAAACCTTCTTTTGACGCAATCATTTTATAAATAAAATAAATATTTTCTGATTACAATATTATCAAATTATAATAAAATCTATAATTATATTAGATTTATATTTTAAGATTTTGAGCATGAAATTCCTATCCAATATTCAATACAAGAAATCAATTCAGACATAGGAATTAATTTTCTTTCATACATAAAAATTATATTACTTTTGACACTTTTTCAGTTATAAAATGACTATTCCTCATTTTGTTCAGAACACCTTTTGCATGTGATAAGGGGATGTGTTTTTTAAAGATTTATCACAAGCAGATAATGTCTTTCTATCAGATTTTCTTGGTCACTTTTCACATAAACAAAGAACAACTAATTTCTTAAGAAGTTTGGCTTCATGTGGCATATTTAGTAGCCTTTTTACAATTTGACCCAAGGCACAATATATTTTTGTTATTCACTTCATAAATGCTCTTTTATGAGTTTGACAGTCAATTTTTTAAAATAATTATGTTGAGTCGTATTATTGCTATCTGGTACATCCACAAGAGCTCAGTAAGTGGCCTTGTCACTTGTTAAGTGTAACACAATATCGATAAAATCCGTTTGTACACTTTGGAAAAAATATTTACTTTCCATTTTGTCAAATCTTTATCAAAATAAAACTCCTTATTATATTCTTTACTGCTAAAATCTAAATCTTCAAAATTTACTTTCTGCTTTGATTCTATTTCATGTTCAGAATTTCCATTAATTTCAAAATAATCTAACCTCTCACTAATTCAGTATCTGTGGAAATATTCTCAAAAACTCCCACTTTTTGTTGCTTGTGATCGTATGCTGTCATTATCACTATATTAAATTCTTTTAAAACATTATCACATACAAGGAGTTCAAAAGAAACCAACACTTCTGTCAGAATGAAATTCTCTTTTTTCTTCTGCTGTGGTTATCCCCCCTATCTATATGATCATCCACAGGAAAGTACAGGAAATAATTGGAAAGAAAAAGAACATGGAATCTTTTTTCTCACCCCAGTGCGTGTATTTGTGGATTAATATTCATATAAAAATAATTTTAAAGATTTAAAAGTAACTTTTTATGTGCAATATAAAATACATTTTTTTAATAAAAAGGGAAGTTTTTAGTTATACATAAATTTAAATTGTACATATCATAAGTCATTTCAGTGAATTCACTGTTATAAAATAAAAATAACTATTTGATCTTAATCACTGTGTTATAAAAGAACACTGATATGTAAAACTACTTGATTCTAATTTAAAATCCTCAGAAAATTAATTATCTTATTAGAAATTTAAAGCAAATTTGATGTTGAATTTTTTTAAAAAAAGATTTACTTAAATCAATGTTTAAAAAAAAAAAAAACAAATTTTTACTTAAGTATAGTTTTCATAGATGAGCAATCTTCAAAACGAATGCTGTATCCAACTTCTTGTCCTAACATGACATCCATTTCTTCTGCTACACGTGCAGCTACACTCATGGCAGCCACTCTTCTAGGTTGAGTACAGGCAACACCTCTTCTCGTTCCTTGATCTCGCAGCCACTCTACACACCACTGTGGAATCTAAAATTAACAGAAAATGTAAAGATTGCTTCCTGCATAAGATTTTTAGTAGTTTTTTTTAAACAATAGATTGCAGATTGCTGAACTGGCTATGTATGCTAAGCATTTATAATGCTCATCTATAATGTCTAACATTCATAATGAATATCTATGATGCCAAGCAATTTATAATTAGTCGGCTACGCCTTATATGAGTATTTGTAGTTGTATTTTATCTGAAAACTCTTCAATAAGTAAACACATTTATTGAACATAGTTGTACAGAAAAATGTTCTTAGGACTATTTTGACATAGAAAAAGTGAAATATAAAAATCTAAATAGATTTCCTCAAGTTCCATAAAAATGAAATTATTTGTGATAATCTTTATATACAAAAATAAAAGGAAAATTTATTTAAGGTAATTCAATTTTATTTCAAAATGCAGTGAAAACGAATTTATGAAAAAAAAAACTATTAACATATAAAATACTTCTTTTAACACAATTTAAGTCAAATAAATTGTTTCTCACCACCTCATGAAATTTTAAGCTTCTTATATAAACTCAAATTTATAAACAATATAACTTACCATAAATCAGTTTGTTTTACATTTGCCCCATATCTTAGCTCAAAACAAATTTAAGATAAAAATTTTATCTACCTGCATATTATGCATCATCCATCTATTCAATACTATCTATCAATGTTGTTATAAGCAACATTAATTACATCAATAGTGATATAACAATTTATAATTTTCACAGATTAATAACCTAGATTTTTATATTCATTTGTAAATGAATGCAGCTGCTTACTAAACAAAATTGATTTGTAGGTTCCAATAAGATATTGAAAGACTTTGAAAGATAAAATTAAATAGTCTTCCATCTTAATTTTACCTTTCTTAATTCAAACGTAAAATATTATACCAATTAAGTATCTCCACATTAAAGGAAAAATAGCATTTACAAAGGTGGAAAAACACATTAGGTAATACAAATTATAATATCCATTAAGATATACACAGTCCAGTCACATTATGTGGCCATCTGTCAAAAGACAGAATATACTTGATCAGATCTTGTATATTCTGGTTTCAAGTGGAGTGTGGAATGTGGTATTAAGTGGAATTCTTTTATATATGCTCCACTGCAATGTGCTGCCACCTGCCTTTTTGTGATTGGTTATTTCACTCTGATGTCTAAAGTAGGTGGCGGTCACATTAATGTGACTGGACTGTGTAATATCAATTAAGAACTAGGATGAATGCATTACCTGTGTTGTTTTGCCAGATCCTGTTTCACCCACCAGAACCATAATCTGATTCTTTTTTAACATCTCAAAGAACTTTGGCTTATATTCCCAAACAGGCAATGTTATTCGTTTTTTAAATAATTCATAATAATGGGCAGTGTGGGGTAAACCATTAAACTGGTTTATAGACTAAAAAAGATAAGAACAATGGTTATAAATTATGCATTGATAAATTTTTTCTACATAATAAATACTTATAATAATGCAAAGGAAAGACATATTTGTCAGCTAAGTATCAGTACAATTCAGGTGATAAGTTCTTATACTTTTACATTATATTTATTTTATAAAAACATGTATTAATTTAACAATAAGCAATTATTTGTTTGCTACTACATTTACAATTGCCTGTATTTTTTGTTGAAAGATTTTTAGCTTTATTTCTATCTGATATTTCACAATTAAAAATAAAATTGCATATTAATATATAATGCATTTATGTTCAACTTTCCAAAATAAAAGTCATAGAACATTTATAGAGCTACCCAATACTGATACCCAGATATACACTGTATAACAAGGAGTTAAGTGTATTTTCTATAGTTTTTGTTATTACTCAAGAACAGAATTTAGTTTATATTATTAAGCTAAAAATCCATTGATGCTCAGTTTTCCTGCTAGGAAAGGTCAACATTCTTTTCAAACTTTTAGAAATTTTGTCACATTTAAGGATTTTATCCATAGTATTCATTTTTCTTAAATCACCAAAAACGCAGTGTTTTACAATGCTGTAAATTGCTCTTGAAGCTCAATTTAAAGTATATCAACAATGTTTACATCTATTCATCTTTAAAAAGCACAGAAATTTATTAAATTACAATTTTTTAACAGTATTAATTGTTCTCATATTTACGACTTCTGCATAAGCAGTGCTTTATCTTTTAAAACATAACTGCTGAATTTGTAAAAATATGATGTACAAGTACAAAATCATTAAGCAGATGGAATTTTTTTTTAAATAACAGAACATCCAAAAAAAAAAATAATAATTGCTAAGTATGCAAGAGACTAACGATTTGGTTTGTGTTTAATAATGTGTTTTAATAATATGATTCATAAAAAAAAAAAATATATGATAAATGCATATATTTACTTTAACGGTTCCAGCAGATGGAGTAGATATAGGTTCCAAGTAAAGAGTATTATTTACATTTTCTTTGTCCTTTTTTCTATCTGAATCTTCATTATTATCAATTCTAAATATAAAAAAAATTATCTTGAATACTACAACAAATTGTATCAAAATGATATTGATAATTTGAAGAAATATATTTAAATCTTCCTTTTTAAAATTTAAAGGAAGATTTAATTATAGTAACTAATTAATAAACATTTAGGTATAACTTTATAACCAAATGAATCTTTTACTTACAAAAAAGCTTTAAAATGATCTTTTACATCTACTTAACTTATTGTTAAATACAAGTAAAAATGTCTTAAAATTTTTATGAAAATTTCCAAAAAAATTATAACATCAAAAAAAAATTCTTTTTATTCATCAAAAAATTAATTTTAAAAAAATCAAATTTAAAATATTGAATCTTTTCTAAAAAAAATATGCAATTAAATGTAACAAAAAAAAAAATTAAGAACAAATAATTAAGAAGTTATATTGGCAAATTTTTTAAAAAGTTAGAGGTTAAAAAGATTTTTTTTTGTAATTAACTAGTTAAAAAATTTTAAAGTAAACAAAAAATATTTAAAAGAAATGAAAAATATAAAACAAAGTTTTAGAACCTCAGCATAACTATTTGAATTTTTCTTTTTTTTTTTTCCCCCATAAGTCCATGCCAGAATTAAAAACAAAGAAAGAAAATTTCAAAAATGCAACATGCATACCTTTTAAAATCATCCCCATCAACATTGTTTTTCTTTTCGAAATTATCATAGTCTTTCCTAAAAAGAAATTAAATAAATAAAAAATAAACATGATATTTTTGATGTTATGGTTCTCAAATGTTGATTTAAATACTCTTTATAATGAACTTAAAAATACTGAACACTTTAAGTTAGTTAACAGATACTTTTATTTTAAACAAAAAAAAAAATTTTTTTCATAAATTCTCTAAAAATTCCACCACTTTTCAGATTCAGTTTTCACAGAAATAATATTTTAAATATATCTGATGCCTCAACTAATTATTTAACATATATTTGATACTTGTTGTTAAAATGATAATTTCAGGGAATTTTAAAATATACGAATTTAGGTAAAATGAATATTAATGACATTGAATTATGATGATTAATACTACAAAATGACATATTGTATTACAACTAATTAATTTTTTTTTTTATTTAAAACTGTAAAGACATATGCAATAAATAAAAAATTCATGTAAATATTACTCATTATTAATGAATGTTTTAATTAAAATATAACCTATAACAACCAGATATTTTTTATAAAGAATCTCCTCATTTTCTTCTGATTTCCATGTAATAAGTTAGAGGATTTGAAACAACTTCACCTTTTGTCAATAAAAAATATTATGAAATTTTATGTCAACAAATAAATAAAAATTTAGATTTTAAAAAGAATAAAATTTAATATTTAGTCATGGTGGTCCAAAACACAAGAAACAAAGTTTCTTTTTTAAAAAAAAAATATTGTCTATATTCTAATTAATAAAGCTTGAGTATTTTATTGAATTATCAATAAAAAGTACATATAAATGGAACAGATTAAAATGATAAACACTGAAACAAACTTATTTTCTGAGAGTTTATTTTGTCAATTATTAATCTAAATTTATTCTTTAAATAATCTATATTTTTATAAAATATTTCTGCATCTTTTAAACAGTTTTTTTGAAACTGAGAAAAGACAAATTATCAATAAACACTGATGAATATGATTTATCAGCATGCAACTCATTCTAGTTGTTTTTTTTTAATATATTAAATAGTCAATATTTTTCAGTATGAACATTAGTTCTTCTTATCCAATTTTCCATAAATTTATAATTTCAATAGGAATCTACACTCCCACCTCCTCATTTTGCTGCAGTCATTTGTACAGTGCTAGCAATTCAGTGAACGATAAATAGTGTACTCTTATAGAAATTTTAATTCGCAGATATCTTAAAAGAAGTATTAAGGTCAATTATTTCTAAAAATTTTAATTAGTACAAAGAAATGTCTTGATATTTTCCCAATATCAAACAGTTGGCCTTTCTTTCAATCTTAAAAATGTATTAGATTCAAGATTATAATACAAACTGACAAATAAATATCCCAACTGCCCTCTTTTAACTTTCTCTTACTGTTCGGCTTCATCTTTTAAGCCATTTGCCTAGCAGTAAGTAGAAGAGTCTTTTTACGTGTGTGTGTGTGTGTGCAGAAGAATCAAAATATTAATCACTTAATGAAATTAACCATTATGAAAATTATGCAAAATTTATATATTATAACATTTCTTTTCATTTAACAAAACGAATAGTTAATCATCAAACAAGACAAGAAATAAGAAAATCAATGAAACAAAGATTAGTGGGTTAAAAACTTAGATTATCAAAAGAAAATGAATAAAAAAAGAAGTAGAATGAGGGGGAGAAAAAGTGAAACTCACTTCACTTTTTAAGAGATTCGTGACTTTCCTTTGACTTTCTAAAAGAAAAATTAAATCAGACAAAAAAAAAAAAAAATAGTAATATTTAAGAAAATCAAAAAACATGCAAAAAAAAAAAGATCATTGAATAAAAATAAACATGCAAAAATGTTAAATAATGATAAGACAGGCATAAATTAATAGGGATAAACAGATAAAAATGAAATATTTTTAAATCATTTATCTTTTCTCAGATATAATTAATATTGAAACATTTATCAATATTCAACACATTTTAATCAACATACCTCAAATTAATTCAAATCGCATAAAATAAAAACAAATATTAATTTACTAATTATATTATGACTACCATTTCCATTTAAAAACAGTTATTTAAATCATTTTTCACAATATTTTTAAAAATAAAGCTTAGAAATAATTTCAAAAAAATCATTAAACTCCTTTTTGACATATGTTTGAAATTTTATAAACTATTAAATCTTCTTATAGATAAACAGAAATATAAAATTAACAAATAATTTTCCTAATTACAAAAATTACATAGACTATTTTTTTCTAATAATTATAATAAATGACATAAGTTAACATACCTTTTTAAATCATCTGTATCATTACGATTTTTGTCTGAAGAATCATACTCCCTATAAGTAATAAATTTTAAAATCTTTCAGTGTTCATCAAATAGATAATTATTCATTTATTATCAATGTTAGTGCATTCAGAATTTTAAAAAAAGTTTGTAAAATTCTACTAAAAAAAAGTAAATTAAAAAGGATAATTTATTATATTTTTAAATACTATTGATTCTAGACTTGAACTATAAAAGTAAGTTGTAAACCTACATAAATTTTGCTAACTTTATGAGTGCTACTTTTTCATCCTTCACTTCATCTTATGGAGTAGAAATGTTAATGTTTAATTTTAATTTTTTCCCAAGCTATTTCTGAATTAGTAAAGAAAAAAACGTTAAAAGTTAATTGTAAAATATTTTGAAAAATTACTTTAATTTAACGATCATTTATATTATTTATACCAACAAATATAAGGTATGCCAAAAAAACAAATAAATTATTACAAATCTGAGAATTACTTTGGCCTGTAAATTAAACCAAAACAAATTAATATATTTTTAAGAACTAAACATCAAATATTTCTTTACAGAAATATTTAAAATATTTGCAAAATGTCAGACTGCATTTTTAAGCATTCATTTACCATTTAACAAATGAATTCAAGTTACAACACGCGGGATATGGTAAACATTGTAATAAAGTATCGGCGGTATTTATTATATAACAATGATGTTAACGCGAAAATATTTGGAATAAGATATTGATAGAAGTTTTAAATACAAGAAATTCATCACAAATGCGAAGAAAATATAATGGAAAGTAACTAAGCCTATTGAATATTTATGAAAAATAAAACATTACTCACTTTCTAACCACATGAGTATCCACAAGATCAATTCTGGGCTTTTTTCGAGACATTATTTGTGTTACAGCTAAAAAACAAAGGCACAGAAATGTAATCACAAGATTATGAATTTCACATAAGCTTATTCACAGTTCATAATTAACAACAAACAAAAACGTTTAGAGAAGCCGATAATATAAAAATTTCAGATTCAATATCATTGCCATTCATATCTATACAAACTATTTTAATGAAATTTGAAGTATGGCAACAGTATTTTAAATGGATAAAAAAATCTTTACAAAAAAACTAGATTCAAATAGATATAATTACTGTATAAGAAAATGAGCTAAATCAATTAAATATCTTATTTTAAATCTTAATTATATTTTGATAGGCCAGAACAGCCTGGTGGTTAGTGAGTTAGACTCCTCTAGTGAGCTAGATTTGACATATGATAAGCGATGTCGAACAAAAACCAGGTCTGTACTTAATCACAAATGTTGCATAACTCTATAGTTGTTTTATTTATGAAGTTTTTTTTTCTTTTAATTCAGAATAATTATATTATGAAGATATTCATTAAAGTATTATTGATTAATCTATATATATTTTAGGCATGTGAAGCTATATTATCCAAGAGGATAATTATGACTGTTGTCTACTGTTCATGGTAATTTGTTTTATACTAAACATATTTGGAACAGTAACAGAATGTTTATGTAATTTATATATGAAAAGAGGTCAATGTAAATTGTATCGAAAATAAAATGGAGATTCGTAAAACTCAGTGTGAAAATTTTATGGTTATTTTTAGTGATTCCAAGATCTTTCAAGACAGTGTCAAGAATAATGGTATTACCATATTAAAAGATTTCGCTTAGATATTATGGTATGTTGATGATTGAAAGACATCACCAATAAAGAGAGCAAGAGAGTATTCCATTGAAACAGAATTATATTATTTAATTAACTATTTACAAGTCTCTGCGATAGAAAAGCAGTGTGACTCGCTGTCATCACACCTTCCAAAACCAAAACCAAAGCAAGCGTGTTGCCAAACGCTCTCGCATAACTTCTGACAAATCGCCAGAGAGAGCTTAATAAGTACAGAGTGAATATGAACGCAGCTGCGAAGATTTAATGCTCACTACAAAAAGTATCCCACAGTGAGGAAGTCAGAACAATAAACAATTTATGAATATGAAAATAAATGCAATTACATTAAAAAAAAACAGTTGAGGTGAACTGTGGGATACAGAACAAGAAACAAAAAGAAAATAAAAATTAAGAAGAAAAAAATTACAAAAATTTACATTAAAATATAACATTTTAAAGTTACGACATGGATGAATATGGTGTATGGAAATTATATATAAGTTGATAAATCACGGGGAAATGCACATGTCTGTCAGACCATGTGACAGTCTTTTCAGCAGATGATGGCAGATTTGTGAATATGTGTGATTTATTAAACATTTCGGTATTATCAGTTCTTGTAGCAGGGGAAAGTAAACCCTAAAGAGTCTTTTGTGGCAGAGTGATACTGGGAGTCTTTTCCTTGTCGCCTGTGCATACTGTAGTATTGTCAAACAGGAAGAATGTTGGTTTCAGACGATCTACTGAAACAATCTGATTTTTGCGATTAACGGTGATGATGCAAGTTTTCTTTCCATACGATCACAGGATGACGACCGAAGTACGGCTGTTATACGGGAGGCTGCACCCAATCAATCTAAGATAAACATGAGAACAAGAATATAAAGATGGATGAATATAAATAGACTCAGTATAGTGTTTCGAAGTTGCAATAGGATGTAGAGGCTGTTGAATTCTTATGCTTTAGTTCGCGCCACGCAGCATCACGTGATAGTTTTATAGAAATCGCTTGGAACCGATTCAGAATTGCACTGTTGCCGGGGAGATGGGCTGTTGGTTGCTGTGGAGACTAGCTGTTGTGGTGGAGACCAGCTGTTGCTGTGAAAAACGAGTTGTTTTATTCTAAAAAGAACATTTTTCTTCCAGTTTAACTTTTGCCTTCGAATTGTTGCCATCAATCCTGTATATCTTTGTAAATATTGCTTGTAAATAAATGAAGATTCCATAAATGTTTGTAGGGATTGATCAATACTTCTCGAACCACTAGAAAGCTGCGGCTAATAAGAAAAATAGAACCACCGATAGAAAGAACCACGATAGTCGTAGTGACAGAGGCCACATGATTGTCTGTAATCGAGTGATGTACGTTGGTGTCGGCGATGGTGGAGACAATTGATCTTAGCAGAGGATATCTGACGGCAACCGTAAAGTCCCCAAAAGTATGAGAGGCAATGATTCCGTCCATCAATAATTCGCGTGCGCTTTGATGGCGTTTTTTCAGATGACGATGAAAATACTTGATTAGTCCGTACACCCGGAGTCGATAAGCGGTGGTACGAATGCGATGAGATCCGACAAAATTAGCAAGATCTCTAAAAAGATTAGATTCAAAGTTCCTACCGTGATCGGTAGTGATGATCGAAGGGCAACCAAATCAAGAAATCCACCAACTTATTAAAGCTCGTCAACTCGTTTCAGCACAGATGCCATATGTAGGAATGATTTCAGACCAGCGCGTGAAGCGATCAATAATAGTCATACAATACTGGTATCCTTCAGACGATGGCAGTGGGCCAATGGAAACAATGTGGATATGGCAAAAATCTTGCATCAGGTAGTAAAAAATGTCGAAAGAGGGGATTTTGTGTATCGTTGTACTTTTGGACACTGACAATGCTCACTAGCCTGTACAGAATTCCGTATGAAATTATGCATGTAAATACAAATGCAATACTTGCTTATTAATTTTAAAGCAGCAGAAATGCCGGGATGAGAAATATTGTGTATGTTTTGAAATATGATCTGTCTAAAGGAAGATGGAACGAAAGGACGAGGAACACTATTAGAGTTGTCACAATAAAGATAAATATCTTCAAGAAGAAAATAGTGCTTAGTGAGGTTCAAAGAAGAATTTGAATTTAAGTAGATTTTATGGTTCATCGACATTTAGTTGTGCAGAGGCTAATTGTTTGAAATCCAGAGAATGTAGTCGAAAAATAGATTCTATTGCAATACGGGAAAGCATATCTGCTCTAATATTTTCAGACCCTTTGACATATTGAATATCTGTTGAAAACTGAGAGATGTAATCAAGTTGTCTGGGTGAGCATTTTTCAGCTTTTGTTTAAAGGCAAATGTTAATGGCTTCTGATCAGTAAATATCGTGAATTAAAAAAGGCCCTCTAACAAGGGATGAAATTTTCGGATGGATTCAAAAACAGTCCAAAGTTCTCGGTCATATGTGGACCATTTCATTTGGCTTTTATTTAATTTTAAAGAAATAAATGCTATCGGTTCTCAGCGATATTGTTTAAGTAAATGTGGGCATTGTGGAAAATTCTAGCATCAGGGAGCTACTGATAGAGAAGTCAGACGCATCAATCCAAAGATTAAGTCGCGCACCTGGTACTGAAAACTTTAATAAAGTGGCATTAGCAATTGCGAAAGTCACCAACAGGACACCAAATCAAATTTGTCTTTTTCTTTTACCATGTGCAGTGGGAAGCATTGTTATTACTCTTGGATGGGCTATATGGCCTAAATCAAGCATATATTGAATGTCAGTTTTTGCAATTTGTAAATGGTCAGAGACAAACGAACGAGGTTTAGCAAAAACTAGTGAACCTTATGTTTCAATATAATGTAGAACATTGTGTTTTACAGGTTTATCTGTACATGAAGGTCTAGTGATGGAGAATTTGGATAAAATCTGAGTGTATGCATCAGTTGCAATGAAAGTTTTTTTACAGAATGAGCATGCAAAACATTGAATTTACCAAATTAATTTAAATATATACTATCATCAATTAATATCCCTCGTCTTAAATCTGGTTTTAGATTGAAGTAATTCAAAAGGCAGCTCCTATAATGACACTGGGAACATCACAAATAAAAAACGGAAATGTAAAATTTTTCCTTAAATTTAGATCTAGTGAAATTAACTTCTTACCGAATACTTGAATGGGAGAACCATTTGCAGCGGTAAATGTCTGAGTAGGTATTATCTTTTTTCTAATCGTGAAGCTAGTATTAAGTGTCCGAGCCAGCATCAATTAAAAAGCTAACATTAGATCTTTTATCCTTAATGAAAAGGCCATGCGAAATAAAAGGCGTCCATCCTTGTTCTTAACTATGTGTCCCCGTAGCTGTCACACCTCATTACATTTCTGTGCTGGTGGAGCCATCTATCGCCATTTACATTAAAAATAATTAACACTTCCAAAATCCTGTCAGCCGCTTCAGATGCTTTTGGAAGTGTAAGCGGAGAAAATAATGCAATAACGGATTGCACTGACGTGGGTAACAGCAGAAATAATTCTAATATGAGTTCATAGGGAACGTTGTGAGATTCCAAGCGACGTTACATACTACATAAAAGTTCCGAGGGTTTTCTGTCGCCTAAAATTTACCCGAAAGTAATGATCGAATTTCTTTAGGAAAATTTTGCCCGAACGTTTTATAAGTGCATTTCGTAAATGAATGTAAGTAGCGGTAGTATCCAGAGACACTATAATATCGCGAACTGTAGCTGCCGCTTCTGGTAACAAGTGATTAAATGTGTGAGAAACGATTAAAAAAGAACTAGAAAGGAAATAATAATGCTAAAGCTAAGTATCACAATCTAAGTAATAATAAAGTGCAAATGGTAAATAGTTATTATCACAATCTAAATGTGTAAAAAAAAATGTACTTGTTTTTAATGTGGTAAAATTGATCATGTTTCAAGAAAATGCTCTGATAAACCCAAAGGAGTGTGAAATATGTGCTGAAACCCTTGTTGTTAATTATGCCAATCAACATCATTCTTAATAAAATTCATAAATATGTTTCAATATTTGATTAAAAATAAATTAATAGTTTAAAAAACTAAAAAAACACGCTTTTAGAGTTAATCAAACTAAAAAGTAAAAAATAATTGTTAACATAAGAATAAAATGACTGACGAGAAAATGAATGTCACTGTTTTAAAAGCGTGAGGTGCTCGATATCATTCGTTATAATTTTTCACTAGTTTCATTCCGAAATGCAGAATTAGTTTAAAAATGTCATCAAAGCACCCTACGTTTTAGAACAGTGACATTCATTTTCTCGGCAGTCATTTTATTCTTATGTTAAAAATTATTGTTTACTTTTTAGTTTGATTAACTCTAAAAGCATGTTTTTTAGTGTTTTAAACTATAATATTTAAATAAGATCCCGGTACGGAGGACTGGTTCTTACAATAATTTAATTGTGAGTAAAACAAAGGCTAAATGCGAATGTGTCAAGCCAGCCAGGATACGAACAGTGAATCTCCTAATCCGTAGTCAGGCGCGTTATCCATTGTGCCGCTGTCCCGCGTAGGTTTGAATGTCTGAAAGATGTCTGTAAATGTTTCTTTGCAACTTAAATAGTGTATCTGAGGAGAAGCAGATCTCCAGGGGAAAAAATGATGCGCAGATCAAGATGACTTTTCAAAGGCTGTGTGTTTTAATCACTAATCCTGGCGATTCTAATCATGATGAGATAATAAACTGATCAAAATATTTTATTGTCGTCAGTCCTTGATAAGTCTACAACGTTTAAATTAAATCTGATCGCTTAAAGTATGGCAAAATCGAGCCCAAAAAGTCGTACATACAAAACAAACAAACAAACAAACATACATGTGAAACTAATAAAAGCGTATTAATAATGAAATTAATAGATACTGGAAATGAAGTAACAATGATCAAAAAGAGAATGTATCAGGAGTCTCTAAATTACGACCCCCGGACCAACATGGGCTCTCGAACATGGCTGACGATCCGGCCCATCATACTTTGACTACATTATAAAATTTACAATGTAAGTAAACCATACAAATAATAATGAAATTTTTTTATGTAACGATCAATTAACCTAATGAAACTGAGCATTTTAAATGTTAAAACATATCAAAGTTACCCAGTTCAAAAATAAAATCAAGAATATCCCTGTCTGTCAACTTATATTGCCACGAGCTGCAAAAATATCAAATTTTTTTTAGCTCAAGAGACTACTGTACGTGTGGAAAAATTCAATAGGAAACCTGACACTACTCAGTGTTTTAACAGCCATTTTTTCACCACAGAAACAGTAATTGTGGTTCCAAGAAAGATGTTTGAAGTGTGGGGGCCACATTACAAGAAATATCCAACAGTTGGGTTAACTGAAAACTCAAACTATATTAATTGCGTCAGAAAGGACATCTAACCTCCTGGAAAGGTTACAGCAATTTCTCAAAGCCTTCAATCAAAACGCAAGATGTATACCAAGTTTCTTAGCAAAGAGTTTTTCTTCCAGGATAGTAAAATGATCAATTTACATTTGCATCTATGCTAAGGAGGTAAACTGCTCCACTGCAGAGTGAACCTATATCCGAGGACGATGCAGATATGTAGGAAAAATCTTTTATTCTAAAAAATTTGGTACAATTTCTCATTACCTGGCGGCAGGGGTAAAGAAAATGTCTATAACCATGTCCTCACCTTCACCTTCAAAAACACCTTAGAAAAACTTCGTTTTTACAGGACTATTTGACTTGAAAGAAGACTAAACTCTAACTCCGCCTACTTTATAATGATATGAATTCTCCTCTCCTTTATCATTTTTATTACTGTAATGGCTTTGAATATCCTATTCTGTGTTAGATGAACAAAAATTACATCTGAAAGATGACATTGATCCAATTTTCGCATAAGTGTAGCGCTAGTAGCGTCACTCAGAACATGCAAATCAGGTTTGCTTTAAATGCGTGCTGTAAAGTTCGTGAGAGTTACTGAGCTTTGAAATTTGACGTATTGAGTTGACGTTAGCCAAGAATGCCTTTAAGAAGACGAAGCCATTATCAACAGCTCACCGATTTTGAACGAGGGCGTATAATAGGGTTACGAGAAGGTGGATTTTCTTTCCGCAATATTGCAGAGAAAGACTTGGCCGTAATGTGTCCCACTATGCATGATTGTTAGGAGCAGTGGTCAAGGGATGGTACTGCCTCAAGAAGACCGGGTTTCGGACGGCCACGTGGCACAACTGAGAGGGAAGACCACCGTACAGCTGTGGCAGAAATTCGAGCTGAAGTTGGTACCAAAGTGACATAACGGACTGTTATAAATCGTTTACTTCAAGGACAGCTCCGAGCCAGGTGTCCTGTAGCGTGCATTCCACTGACTTCAAGCCATTACCGTTTGCGATACCAATGGTGTCAAGACACAGCTCACTGGAGGACGTAGTGGAGATTTGTTGTGTTTTTGGATGAAAGTTGGTTCCAGGTGCCTTGGTGCCAATGATGGCCGTGTGTTGGTCAGGAGGCCATGGGGCGCATGCAACCAGACTGTCTGCGGTCTAGACACACTGGACTTACACCTGGAGTCATGGTCTGGGGAGCAATTTCCTATGACAGCAGGAGCACTCAACGTGGTTATCCCAAACACACTAACTTCAAATTTGTACGTCAGTCTGGTAATCCAACCCGTAATGCTGCCATTCATGAAGAGCATTCAAGGGGGGAGTTTTTCTAACAAGATAACGCTCGCCCTCATACCGCTGTTGTAATGCAACTGTTGCTGCTGTAATGCGCTGCTGTTGTGATCTATAGAGTGTTAACGTTACTTTAACCTACGAGATCACTAGATCTGTCTCCAATTGAGCACGTATGGGATATCATTGGACAACTCCAGCATCATCCACAGCCAGCGCTGACCGTCCCAGTATTGACAAAACAAGTACAACAAGCATGGAACTCCATACGACAAAATGACATTCGGCACCTATATGACACAATGCATGCACGTTTGAATTCAAAATCCTTTAGGTTACACCGGCTATTAACGTTACAGCATTTTATATTTGAAATGCATTTTCTTGATCTTAAATTAACCTGTGATCTTTAAAATTTAATAAATTAAACATGTTAACTAGACAAATGCATTGTTCGAATTTTTTATTACTCAACAATAGTTTTTTCTTTTCGTTGGGATTTTGTTTTTTGTTTTTTTGTCAGTGTAATTTGGATAGTAATTCGATTTCCTAACAATTATTGCTATTTTGGCGTAAAAGATTTTTATTCCTTCTTAACTTGAATCAAAAATCTGTACGTCAACACCAATTTTCTATCTTGGAGCCATTTTAACTGGAACGTTACCAACACTAATTGCTTAATGCATACTCAAGATTCTCTTTTCAATAATGGCATGCAATGTTTTTCCGTTTCTGCTTCAAATACGAATGAAATGGTTAAAAAGCACCTTTTGTATGCAAATTTCCGTTATATCTGTCTTTTTTTTTTTTTTTCATATGCTGGAGAAGTAATTTGGTTTATAAAATATTAATTAACTTCACATAATATAATGTTGCCATAAATTATTATTATTTTATAATATACATAATTTCTTAAGTTTCATTTTTAAAATAGACTATGTGTAGATTTAGTTACTGACTGCAGGTATTGGATTAGTGAGATTTATTATTTTCATCGAAAAGGGATTCAGTCTTCAGATGATGCTGGCTAGTGCCAATTTTCCTTCAAGAAACAAGCAGAAAAAAAAAATTAAATGGTTCCATATAGTATAGTAAAGGAATAATGCAGTCAATGACAGGAATATATTTAGGAGTGGATTATTGATGTCTAGGTGAAATTGATAATAAACAGCATCAAAATAATTATGTCACCGGTAAGTTTTTTGTAATACAATGAAAAATGTTTTATTAAATCACAGAAACAAAATATTGTAATAAGTTGTTTCTAAAATTCTGCAACAAAAGTGATTTTTTTTTTTTTTTTCATCCTTTGATTAAAAGAGTATTCTGATATTAAACCTGTGTTAAGAAATATTTTAGAATGAATACTTGTCACGGATTCATTCAATATTGCAAATTATTGTTTAAATCCTTTCCACTAATGCACAAAGTGTTTTCAAAAATTTATTCTATTAAGCATATTAACTGCACAGCCTTTTCCTTTTTGCTTCAAAAATGTTTCCAGCCTTAGATGTTTTAAAATCATATTTATGAAATATATTTTTAAGTCTGACGGCACCATTTTCTGCTAGTAAACAATATTGAACTGTTATATTATTATTATATATATATATATATATATATATATAATTTATTCTCAATAACTATTTGTGAATATTATTAAATTTACAAAACTTATTAATGTTTATAGACAATTTATGAAAGTAAAATCTGATATGCATGTACCATATTGTTATATATATTTCAAAATCTGCATTTAAAAACAAAATTGTAGTAATTGTGATTAAAATAATAATGATATTAAAAATGAGACATAAAATCTAAGGCATAATACAGAATGAAAGGTATCTGTTCTGAAAATAAAAACATGCAAATTTTGATGTTCAGTCTTTTTTAATCAATTTTTACAAATTCCATACTGGTTTTTTTTTTTTTTTTTTTTTTTTTTTTCTTTTCTTTTTTTGAGTTTACATATATTGAAAAGCATCAAGATAAAGAGGTAGTATACATTTTCTAAAAATAAAACAAAAACAAAAAAAAAAAAACATTGCTTTAACATGATTTCTTTTTACAACAATTTTATACACACCACGGTTTTTTAATATCATGATTTCTTAGAATCGCGCGTTATCACATAGCACACATCTGTCGTACATAGATGAGATCAGTAAAAAGATGAAAAAGAAAAATGAATGAATTTACAGAAATGGTTAACAAAAGATCAATAAAAATAAAAATTCATCATGATTTCTTCCTTTTTAAGGTTTAAAAAATATTTCTTATTTTCGAATGTACACATTTTCACAGACTCGTTGCAGATATTTCACAAGAATTCCTCTACATATTTTCTCATAAAATACAAAAACAATTTTTCAACTGAATATATAAAAATTTGCAACATAATTCATCTATGATCTTTTTACAAATTTGACATGGCCACATCAAATTACTAATTAAAACATCTACCAGCTGTTCTAATTTAAAATTCCAATGCTTAAAAGTAACAGAATGAATCCACCATATTTCATGCATAAGGTACAGAGACTCAAAATAAACACCAACTACTGTACAAACTAGTTTTTATAATTTAAAGTATACAAAATATTTAAGAATCTAAGCTTTTTTTGTATATATATATAAATCAATGGCAACAATGCTGGTTATGGGGTCATTGTGACGATAAAAATAATGATGAAACACTAGCAAGGTTCGAGCACGTCTGTTTAGAAAATAAATTTTTTCTGTAGAATTTAGAAACAAAAAATGCATCTATAAAATATGCATAACAAATATTATAAACAGATAATACAACATAAATAAATTATAATATAGTTGCCACTTTTATTTTCAAAATATTTTAATAAGAAAATAAAAACTTGACAGTTAACAACAAACAATATAAATACTTGTCAGAAGGCCACAAGAAGTTGATACAGTTAGAAGATTTTAAAGAGATATTGATGAATCCATGATAACAAAACATAGATTGAACAATATGCCTTCACAATTTTCTGTTTTGTTTGCCATTTCTCTAGTTGTTCTCTATATAATCTATTTTTAGTTTTAATTATTAAATTTTTATATTAAGCCATAATATTTAAATTTCTTTAGTGAGCATGCAATGTGAAAAATATTCAGCAAGTAAAAAATGGGAGAGGATTCTTTCTAAACAAAAAAAAAAATTTTAAGTTTTGATAACATACTAATAATTTCACAGGCTTTTTGAATTACACTTAACCTTTTACAAAATAGATATATTACAGCTATATATATATTAATTCATTTAAATAATTATCAAAAACATTTAAATAAAAGCGTTCCATAGCACTTCAGTGAAAACAGACACAAAATGTGCAAGTTACTGTCCAGCAAACAGGCCAGGCATTGATTTCTAATAGCTTAAACAATGACCTCTAACTTAATGGCCTCCTTTTCCTACTTGAAAGAATTAATACAGTAAGCCAAAATTTATTACGAAAAGGGGAAAAGAATTTGTTCTTGTCACTGAATGTAAAAATAACTGAAAATAAATGCTTGTATATAAATGAACAAGGCATAAATTTAAAAAAAAAAAAAAAAAAAAAAAATTTCATACCTTGGCTACTAAACTTAACTTTTAACTTTTTTTTTTTTTTTTTTACAAGCAAAATGTTATTGCCCATAAAATATTCCATGCATGCTTTTTTTTTTTTAATACTACAAAAAGCTCTAAAAATACAATATTCTTAGACGTACAATCATTTATTATCATTGGATGGATAATGCCCACTATCTTTACAAAGCACGGGGTGAAATTGTGATTTAACATTGTACGGATAATCTTTTGGGAAGACACTATGATTAACCATACCTTTATATGTCAAGGGACTAGTTTGAGAGTTATTAGTTTGTTTTCCATTTGTAGCAGATGGGTTAACCACTGAAGTCCAATTGGAGGAAAAGAAAGGAGGTATCACATAAGGGGGAAACTGTGAATGCCGTGTGTTGCCAGGAATATACAAATTTTTGGCTATGTCTTTTGAATATGCTACAGATGGTAAACTGTTGACAAGAGCGGTTGGTAGTTTGCCATGAGTGTTTACTGGAAACATTCCTGGCGGTACAGTCATGGGTGGCACAGATGCTGGCATTGTCCCAGAATTAGTCATTGGTGGTAAACGATTATTTCCAGATGCATAACCACGCCGTGCAGCTTCCTCATTTGCGAAGTCATGTAATGCAATGAGGGTGGGCAACGGTTTCAATGATGGTGGCATATATGACACAGGCTGCGATGAAGAGTTGGGAGACAGTGGAAGTGGTGGTGTAATGTTCTCAATACCATTGTCAGAAGCAACACTACTAGTCTTTTTCTTCACAGATAAATCCAGACATACACCTTCTTCAGGTACAGGAGATATACTAACAGGAGCTATTGCTCTTGATGGTAGGACATTGTGAGCTGGTTTCTTTTTGACACTCAGATCCAAAACAACGGAATCATAGTCATTGTGCGTAGTAGCTGTCGTTTTGGGGATGTCACTCAGCGGTGGTGTACAATATGTTTGTTGACGTGCAAATGGAGATGGCAATGGACGTGGGTTGACAGGCGATATCATGATGGGTACCATATTATTGGGCTTGAATCGTTTTGGGTGATTGTAAAATGGACCATTAGGGTAAAATTCGGTTGTCTTTGACTTTTGATTCACATGTTGATATTTAGGTGTATTATTTGGAGTTGTCATCACAGAATAGGGAGATGGAAGATGAAGCATTTTTTGATGTGCAGCATTGGTTTTGATGTCATTTCGAGAATTGGTGGCATACAAGCCACTGGTAGTCCCTTCAGTGTTGCGATGGCGATGAGAACTGGAGTACTTTGATCGTGGTGACTTGTGAGAAGCATTTGTGTGTTTACTTTTTACACTATTTACAGGTACTCTCCCAGTTCCAACAGCTCCAGGTGTTCTACAGCTGGAAGGCATCATTACTTTATCATGTAGATCCACACTTTTCTCAATTGCAGTTGATGGAGTTTTACATGCAACAACCTCATGAACTCCTTTCGTAAGCCATTCAGCAACTTTCCCATCCATAGAATAATTCAATTGATTTGGTGGAAGATTCATCTTTGGTCCTGGGTGTGAAACAGATTGTGTGCCATCCTTTGGAGAAACATTCCTGGAAACATCAGAACCTGCCAGCTTTGGAGATAATGATGGAGATGGTGATGTGGCAGCATATTCAGTATGTTGAATAACAGAAGGTCTCCTTTGAGGTGTCAGAGATTTCTCATCATTTGCAAATGCTTCAACAGATATACTAGATAGTGAGCCAACAGATTGCCTTCCAGTTTGGAGAGGATAGTCTTGTTCTGAACGAGTGCCATTATTATACGGTACAGACATGTGACCTTTGACAACCCCTGGCAGATAAGAATGTAAAGATGTTTGATAAGATGATGCATCTATACTTGCTGGGTAACCACACCAAGATTTAGCATGCTTTTGTTTTCATTTTTGATAGGTGTGACCTTTTTTATCTGAAGAATGACGAGAAGGTGTTTCCTTAGCGAGAATATGACGCTTCTTTGGCGTGTGGTTTTCAAGTTTTATAATACCATTGAGTACTTCTGGACTGACAGATGGAGGAGAAAACTTGGCCACATGATTTCCAGAAAAGTTGATTTTACTGTCTGGAGTCAGTTTGTTACGAGGCACAGTGCAAGGTAAATTAAGTGGGTCAGGAATTGGTTCGACTTTTTCCAACTTAATTTTTCCAGTTGTGGGAGAAATGCAATTTTCTCTATTCTCGCCATCTATTGTGGTCAGTTTTTCATTCTTGAAAGATGGAGTTTCAGGTACTGGTGTTTTACAGCCACGAGTTGACCGTGACTGTCGAACCTAGAAAGTGAAGGTAAAAAATTTAATTTTATTTATTGAGAGATATAATTTTCTTTATTACAAGAATAATCATCTTTAAACTCTGTAGAATTTAAAAATGATTATTTGTATAATTTGTATTACAAACAGTAAAAACAAACACAAAATATATTTAAGTATTATGATTATTACAACTGGAAGTATTAAAAATCATTAAAAATAATTTTCTCATGATAAGCAGGAAAGTTATTATGTAGATAGCAAGGACTTTATGAATTATTTATAATTAACTAAAATAGCATATAATATAATATAAGTACTTAACATTTATTCATAAAATTAATTATTTATTATGGCTGATGAATAATTTTCAATCATCTATCAATTTTAATAGAAAACATAAATTAAATTAATTTTCATGAAAATGCAATAAATGTAACTAAAATTAATTTTAGATTATAAATTAATATGTTTTAACGTTTTAAATTAAATACGAATAATGCCAAAATTGAATTAATCTTTGATATAAAAGCAATGACATGAGAAATATATAAATTGCAAGAAAAATAAAAATATATACTTTAAAAATGAGGGAAAAAAAAAATCATTTACAAAAAAAAATTGGGTAATATGAAAATACTTTAAAATAAAAGAAATAAATTAATGTACCCATTTCCTAGCAGCAGCATTCTTTTTTCTAATTTCATCCCATTTTCTTTCCTTTTCAGCAAAGCTCTCGCTTTGTCCTTTCTAAACATTAAAAAAGAAAATGGTTTACGAAAGTTGTGAAAAAAATTGTAAATAGTAAAACATATGAAATACAATTTTTAATAATTTGAATTGATAATAACAAAATATATGATTTCAATGATGAAAAAATAGATATTATAAAAAATAATTTTATAATAAAATAAAAAAACTAAATCACAAAACAAAAAAAACAAAAAAATTTTACAGAAAATTCATATAAAATTAAAAGAAATAATTAAATTCACATAGATTTATATAAATAAAGATTATATTTGTTAAATACAAAAATATCTTGACCAAATTAAAAACAGTAGGATAGTTTACTTAATTAATACTGATCTAATCAGAAGAGTGTATTCTCATGTATTTTTGAACAAATTTTAAGAATTCATGATGATATTGAGGCGTTTTGATTTTACTTGTTGAAAATGCTTGTTCATTGGTGCTCATAGGATACTTAGTAGGGGAAAAAAAAAGCAAATGAAAAATTATTGATAAAAATCAGATGCTATTTTTGTAACTTTTTGCTGATTATACATTAAAAACCTTTTAATTGGATTTATTTTATCTTAATTTATTGGTATTTTTTATGAAATATAACTATTAAATATTTTTTGTTTTGTTTTTTAAGCTTGCTTTCTTATATATATCTTAAATGAGATTTTCACCTCTTTGATGTGCAATATGTTCATTTATAAACATTGTAGAATTAAAAATGTTTTAATGTTCAAAAGTCTTTTAATGCTCAAAAATGTTACCCTAGTTTATGATCTGAATGCAAAAATATTTAAAGAAAGTAAACAGAAAAATCAAAGAAAAATACTAATCATCCTAAGATTATGCATTGATATTGAGTAACCAGATCACTTTACACCTAACCTTGATATGTCTATTTTAAATGAAGGAGGTTCTTAAAATATATTTACCTGGATGATAAGTGGTTTAATAGGCTTGCTGTCATCCTTATCTTGACTAGCTTCATCCTTATTATCAGCTGGTTTCTGAATGCTCCATACTGTTTTACTATCCTCATCCGAAAAGGGCGGTTCATTAGCAAGACTTTGATCTCCATTCATAGAATTGAACTCATTAGAATTGCTGTCCTTGCTGTTGCTGTTTTCGTGGTTCGAGTCAGTGAATTCATAGGCGTCTTCTATGCTGTTGGCATGGTTGGATTCACTTTTCACTGCAATACCATCACCATTTTCCTCTTCTTTGGACTTTTCACCTTCCTGGTCCAGTTCTCCTTCTTTCTTTTCAGCCTTTTTGCTACGCAGTGATGTCTTGTACACTATGCCTTCCATGAAGCGTTCGAAAGGCAACAATAGTCTAGACAAAAGAAAAGATTGCAACACCACTTAATAAAACTTTATTACACACAGCTGGTAAAAAATAATAGTAATTAATGTTTATCTTAAAGGGCTTAGAAATTCTTTTATAGATTATTTAAATTTTTAATATATAGCTTTTGTTAAATTATTTTCAAGACAAATAGTTTTAAATGTTTTGGAAATATGACGAAAAATCAATCAATGCAAAAATATTTTGCCCAGATTTCATATGTTTAAAAAGTAATACTGTCTTTCAGATGAAAATGTAGTAAAATTCTTTTTCCAAAATAGTTTCCTCTTTCCTCAGATTATAAGCATTTGAAATTTATATCTGGCCAAAGATCTAATAATAACTAAGAATACTACAGTGGCAGGCCACAATTGTCTTGGAGGTCTGGAAATCTACTTTAGAGAAATTGGCTTGAATTTAAGTTGTATGAAAAAACAGAAACACATTCAAGTAGCCAGTTCTATTGGGTTCGCAAGAAAGTAATTTCGGTTTTGACTATTTAAGAACACAGTAAAAACAGAATTGCTCTTTCTTACCAACCAAATCCAACCTTCAAAAAATATACTATCAAGTGAAAATTAAATAAACATATAAAGTTTTTTGCTACTGTTTTAAAAAGAAATTAAATTTTACTGCTTACAAACAAGTAAGAAAAATCTTAATTATCCTAATTTTAAACAGAATTGATTGTATTTATATTTAAATTTAACAATTGAGAATGAGAGAAATAATACCACAAAATGTAAGATATGTATTATATCATGTACACTTTAGTTTTCTAAAAAAAAAAAAAAAAAAAGTAATAATAACTAGATAAATTTATTTGTATAATCACCTTTCGTAATGCCTCCTGGTGCAAGTGGCAGCACTGGTACTTCCAGGATTACCACCAAGCTCATCATAAACAAGCTTCCACAGTTTCTTTGTAGTGATCTGGATAAAAAAATATATATAATTAATTTTCACCATTTTTATTCAAAATATAATTTTTATTTGATTATCTGAAGTAACAGTTATATTTTTAAAATACCTAGTTATGCTTACAAATGCATTTTTGAATAAACATAGTTGGCACTTATTAATTGCAAACTTATTTTAAAATTAAAAAAATTATTTTTAACTTTTTAAAAATCAGCATAAAACAAAATATCCTGATTCTGCACTTTTTTAATAAACTGAAATTCAAGATGTAAGAATAGAAAGAGAACTTCAACACAAATGTAAGCAAGAATTAAGCATATAATAACGTAATTTTTAAAATTTAATAAGTATATTACATTACAAGCACTCTAAAATATTAACAATATTGTTGTTACCTATCTATCCATAGAAACTACAATCCATACAAATTTGGCCACATACCGTAGAAACAAAAAAAGAACATATAAATCAAAATTACAAACGGAAAAGACCAGACACTTTTAAAATGACCAAAACACCTTAAAAAAAAGCAAGTTAAATGTTCTAAAGATAAAAATTAAAAAAAGCCAGAAGCACCATAATAAAAGTCTGTGTGTTCAGGACATGTTTTCTCTTGCCCTCCTGTATAGACTGCAGAAATCACCATTCTGTTGTTAGAGTCCAATATCGAATAAACAAGTAGATGGGCCTTATTAATTTTTTCTCTGTCTTACATAAAATACATATATCAGTATTCACAATCCCTATTTCGGCCAGATGTTCGGCCAGGCAGTCTTGCCTAGTTCTAAATCGAAAATTGGTAACAGCCTCTTTGCTAGTTTTCCACTAAATTTTTCCAGTCATCTTTGATTGTCTCCCAGACTTTTCCTTTAGTGTTAGATAAAAATTCACTAATATACGATGGGTTAATTTTGTCCCATATAGTTCTCCTAAAAGAGTCAACAGGGATAGGACACTGTCCACGGACTTTTGTTCCTTTTTTTTTTCCCCAAGAAAAACAACTTGACAATTAAATTTGTTCTATTGAAATGTAACTGAATTTACTCATATTTTCACATACTTCATTGACAAAACAATCAAATACCAAAATTACCATTAATCGATACTCATAGTAAAATAAAACTTACTTTATCATAGCCACCCAATTTTTTTGCAAATGAGTAGAATAAGTACAAATCAACTGTAATATAAAAATACACAGTTAAATAAAAGTACACAACAACAAACATGATCTAAATCCTTGAACATGAAAGACTCAAGAAAGACCCATCAAAGGCTGTGCACCAACTTACTTTGTTTAAATCCTAAATGAGGCACCCGATGAATTGGGGTATTTCTCTTTTTCATGAATTTGAACAATCTCTGCAAAAATTCTTGCTCACTTTTAATGGGTGGCTGCTTTTCACCATCTTTGATTTCTTCATCCTAAGAAGATAAAAAGATGACAAAATTAAATAACAGAATAAGTAATATAACATAATTCAAATCATAAGAAATATTTACACTAAATCTATCTTATTTTTAAACTATAAAAGTTATTTCGGATTTAAAAAAAAAAAGGATAGATTTTTTTTTACCCATAATAATTTAACCCAAATTTTCCACAAATAACTTTTATGGGTTATAAAAAAAAAGTTTTTATACCCCATAAAAGTTATTACTGGAAAATATAATAGGGTTGCAGTTTATCATATATAATTAATTGCCTTATATTTTGAAAAAAACACTTAAAACTGGTAGAAACAATGAAGAAAATATCTCATGGTAGTTTCCCTTTAAAATTATATAAACGTACATTTTATTATAAGTTGATTTTTTTTTTTAATTTTATGACATTTTGAATAAACACAATAATAAAAACAGTTTTGAAAAAATTAGTTTAATACATAGGTTATTAAAAATACTTTTATGAATGTAGAAATCCCACGCAAAAAAAAAAGATATTCACAGCCCATATCATTTAAAAAAAAAAAAAAAACATTGTCAAATAGAGTAAGATGAAATCATAATAATTTTTTAAAATAGATAAGAAATGTAATCACATAACACTATATATCACAAAAAAGTAAAAGTCTAGAGTTACGAATAAATTTTGCAAACTTTTCTTTTACCTTAATTTCAATAATGGGTTTAATTTCTTCAGAAGCAGAAGCATTTGATTCAGGCGATGTACTGCGTGTCTTTGTTTTCTTTTTCTTCTTTTTAACCTTAAGATTTGGAGCTAATGGGTAAAATGAAATAAAAAAAATTATAACTCATACCAAACAAATAATTGTGTTAGAAGCATAAACACAATCACTAGTACTAACTCACCTAAATATTCACAATTAAGCTCATGATGAGCAAGCTCGTCATGTTCAAAAGTGTCTCGGCAAAAAAGAACACGAGTCTGAGCACTTGTTGGTGTGATTGCTCCTCCAAGTGCTTGCACCAGAGAGTCTCTCAGCCATTCACCGGATTCCCCATTTTCTATGCGTTTGAGAATTGTGCGGTAACGGGAATATGCCTGGTATGACAGGACTACCACTCGGGTCTTTTTTTCATCTTCTGGATCTATAGGAGGATATGCTAATATTAAAACAATGTTATTATGTTACAAAATTATTATACAAGCAATAAAATAAAATAATAGAAATACAAAAAATTAAGTAATGTTATGTAATAAATTTGATTTTACATTTTTAATCCATATTCAATAGAAACATATCTAATTTATTGCCTTCTAATTTCTTTTTGTCACAAAATATGTTGTTTCATAAAATAACAGTTTGAACATAGTTTTAAAAATTTTTAAACCAAATATTTAATACAATTACTTAAAAAAAAAAAAAGTTATACGAAGAATGATGCAATACAAAATAAATCAGTTTAAAATTATGCAAAAAAATTCTTAATTATGAAAGATGCCATATTTGAAGGAATCTAAAAATTTCTCTAGAACTAATATTCTATTAAAAACAGTATAACTAAATTCAGTTAGATGTCAAAGGCATTAAACGAATGAATTTCTATGATAAACAAATGGTAAACAAAATCGCAATGGTAAACAAAATCGACTACATAATTAATATCTCATGTCTACACTGGGTATCATTGGGTTTAAAAGGGTGGTGATGTGTGCAAACCATCTAAATAGCATTCTTAAGATTGTTTATTCCAGGCTACTTAACACAGAATCTTTAAGGACAAAGGTAAATTTCTGATACAATGCATTATTATAAAATGGTCAAAAGCTGAGAAGATTTGTGTATCAACACATAGAAAAATAAATGCAAAAGACTTAATATAAAAACTTAATACAAAGTCGAATGAGATCCTCATCACAGACATTGGAATTGAGCCCAATCACTCATATAAAACATTTTAATATTCATTAAATGCAAACCTAATTTCTACTTCATATTTCTCTCAATCCATAAATATTAGAATATAAAATTTATTTTAAAAACAAAGTTATAAAAATTTTAAAATTATAATTTTAATAAAAAATATTATGTTCAGTTAATATAATAATTTAATGCAACCACAATTTTTACTGTAAATACATAGTGGGATTTTTTAAATGTTATGCATAAATTTAATAATTTTTAAATATTAATTAGAATTAATAATTTTTAAAATCCAATATATATATATATATATATATAATTTTTTAATAAAAGAATTTTAAACATCTCCCCCCTTCTTGCCAAAAAATAATAATTTGCATTTTTTTCAATATCCAATACATTTTAAATTAAACAAAAATGCTCTTTACATAAACTATCAAACAATATCTAAAGACTTTTTTTTTTTTTTTACATTATAACATACAAGTTCGACAAAAAAAATTTTTTTTAATTAAAGATATAACGTTAATTTTCGCCATTTCATTCCTGTAAAAAAAAAAAAAAAAAAAATTTAATTAAATGCATTCATTTATTTCACTATTCTTTTGCAAAAATCTTTGAATATGTAGTACAAAGAACGTTCGAACACCCAGAAGTATATTATAACTAATATATAATAGAAACAGATAATTAGTATATTATAATATAAAATTTTTTCTTTCTTAGAAATTTAAGAGAGCGGGGACAAGTGAGGAGGTTTAAAAGGCGCCAATTAATTATTCATGAGAGCTCCATTATAACTTGGAAAAGTAAATTTTAACTATTCCAGAGATAAAACGCGCCACGATTAAATAAATAAATAAAACGTGACGATAAAATTCACTCTAAACTGCCTATTTAGCATTTACTCAATTCTCACAAGACTTTAAACGTCGTAAAACATTTTACAATACGATGATGGGAAAAAAATAATAAAAAAAAGGTATTATTAATTTAAGATTTTACATCTTGCTAGTTCGTTATTCATTATTTGAAAAATTTATATTTTATGATTCTTAAAGAAAAGAAAATTGAAAGTTAATACAGATTAAATTCTATATTCAACTAGTCAACTGTTTTCAATGTTTTTCTCCCCATAGAAAAACCCAGTTCCGCTTTTCTTTAGAATAGCAGTTAAAATATGAATTTCATTCACGACTAAATACACGTCAAAAGCTCATTACTTATAGGTTCATTCTGTATTCACGTCATCCGTGAAAAAGGAGAGGAATACAGATGAAGCAAAATCTCTTCTGCCTCTCACCCCCCACCCCCTTAAGTATACATGCATAACAGTTTGCATTCTACAGCAGTACGAGGATCACCGTGAAATGTCCGAATATAAAACTGTTGTGTGTTTTGTGAAAGAAGTTGATTTAGAATTCTATTTGCCTCTGGAAATCCCATTTCTTTGTTGTAACGTGCACATATAAACCGAAAAAAGGTGCGATTTGTTTAAAAAGAACGTTTTCGGTTGTTATTGATAATACATTTAATAAGTTATATTGACTAATTCCAACTCAATTAATATAACTAAATTAGTTCAAATTTGTAGAAATAACTTTAATAACAGAACCACAATGACACTGTAAAATTAAAAATAAAAATTATTTTTATATATTTATATAAAAATATAAATATGTATACATGTTTCCAAAAATTAAAAAGTTTATTTTTTATGCATTAATTCATGAAGAATATTTTAAATAATAATAATTAAAAAAAAAATATTAAATTATTAAATATTTATAATTAAAAAAATATATTCTCAGTTCTTGCCATGCAAACCTTACACACCCTTTAACGATTTTTACTTACAAAACATAAAATGATTTCCACAAACTTCAAAATAAAATAAACGAAAGAATTAAATAGAAATTATCCAAAATTGTTTACTGAATTTCGATTTTTATGAAATATTGTTATTGTAAACATTTTTAATTAAACATTTATAACAATTGAACTATTTCAAATGTATTTTTTATAAAAAGTACCGTTCTAAGAACTTCGAACGAAACAAAACTCACCAAAAGATATTAACTAATGTCTCCATATTTTTTTTTTTTTATTTTACCGAAAAACCCTTCTATATAAAAAAAAAAAAAAAAATTGCAGCAAACACATAATCCACTAATATCGTCTGTCTTATTCTTTCTTTTTTTAATCGTTGCTATTCTACTTAACCTCATTACGAACAAGCGTCATGAAGTGTAAACAACTCTCCATTCATTAAACAAATGCTTCATGAATAATATGCCAGTTTGTTGCATTCCCCTTTCAGAAATATGGCATTAAAGTTGATAAATTATCGCGTTCTTTTCAAAAGTGATTTTAAAGGACGGATTTTTAAAGCAGCAGCAACCGCATTTTAATGGATGTTTGGCTAAGTTACTTACTGGCGCCATTTTCTTTTAAAGTCCTTTTCCCCATTTGTTCAGCATATTAGGTAATGGTTTTTATTAATTTTAAAAATACGACAAGAGCTTTTGACAGTAAAATAAAAAAAAAAAGTGCACTAATTTTGGACTAAAAGCGATTTTTTTCTCTTTCTTGTTTTATTTATTATTATTTATTTTTTTATAAAAATGTAACGGAATTTTTATTTTTAATTCTTAATGCCTAGTTAGAATTTCTTAGAAAAAAAAAATGCTACACTGAATTTAGCTTTTTCGTTTTTAGCAGAATCAAAACATCTATTGGATTTGGATTTATTTGTAATAAACATTCAAATTTTACGAAAAGTTTCAATAAATTTTCTGTTTAAAAATAAGGAATTTTTTTTTAAAGAAGCAGAAAATTTACAGAAACGTTTTCATAAAATTTGAATATTTAATACAAATAAATATAACAAATTAATTAAAGAAAAACATTTATTATCTTAATACGGGATAGGGGGATAAATAATTATGCAATTCTATTCCTTGATGAGCAAGCAAAATTATGAAAATTTACAAAACAGAAATAAAAATGCATAAAAAGAAAATTGTAAAAAAGAGGTGGTTTATGAAAAACTAAAACACAGTTAACCTATTATATAGAAAAATCAAAAGGCAAACCATGCTCCTACTACTCAAAAAGTAGAAAAGCATTCTTAGAATATATGAAGAACATCTATCCAACTCTCAAATTAATTAAAAAAATTGGTACTTACGTATTAACGGTACCTTGGCGACAATTGCGCCAATAAAGAGCACGCGCCAACCACATCTACAGATTTGGCGCAATCTACACTTAAAATTTTTGTTCCAAATAATAAAATATATGAAACACTTCATTTAAAATCAAAACGCTTTCAAAATATTTTTATTCCAAATAATAAAGATTGTCGACACTTAAAAACCGCCAAGTCTGTCGCCAAGGTACCGTTAATACGTAAGTAGGGAAAAATTTTTTTAGTAAAAAGCAAAATTACATCACAACTATTAAAATAATTAATTTAAAATTTATTTTTCCAGCGTGTCTCAATACTGTTATGAAAAGCTTGCAACTATCAATTTCCTCTCACACTAGAAGTTATTAAAACCTTTATTGAAGCTGCCATTGACATTAAATACAAGAGACGAGAGTTTATATTCCGTTTAATCTACTTTAAAATACATTTGTAAAGATCCTTGCATCGTAATTGGATTTGAGGAAACGCAACTGCGCCGAAAGCCGCCATTATTAAACACAGCCCAGCTTGATAAATGAACGCTATACTGGCTGAGAAGAGGAGACATCTTTTATGATCATTTTAAACAAATGAATGCATCGAATGAAATATTCATTAAGAACAATGGAAAATTAAGAGACACCAGGGCCATCGTATAAGGTTTCATTCCTTTCATCAGTGTGTGGAATTCATTAAATTGGAAGTGGGGGGAATCAGCAATTAAAAAATCATGCATTGTTAAATCTTCAAGTGTATTACCAATTTCATTATTGGAAATAAAAATCCAATATAAATTTAAATTGTATATTAAATTTATTATTTTTTTTTTTTTTAATTAATGTAAAATATAAAGAAAAATATAATATAAAATGATAATAAATCATCAAAAAAATTAAACAAACATAAAATTTGTATAAAAAAAGTTTAGAAAAATCTATAAAAATTGCGCTTTTATTTTGAGTATGGGAAAATATCCAGATTTAATTAAACCTTCATTCTCATT
The DNA here is from genome assembly GCA_021605095.1 of Caerostris extrusa. Lineage (NCBI taxonomy): Eukaryota > Metazoa > Arthropoda > Arachnida > Araneae > Araneidae > Caerostris > Caerostris extrusa. Next base: position 94,995 of record BPLR01009199.1, read on the forward strand.
TTTTTCTAAAATTGAAACTCTTGAATAATAATTATATTCTAATCAATAATAATTATATTCTTATCAATAATAATTATATTCTTTCAAATTAATAAAATGCATTAGATTATATACAATTAAAACCTTCATTCTCATTTTTTTCTAAAATTGAAAATAATAATTATATTTTTTTCAAACAAAATAAAATGCATTAGATTATATATATGCATTATATAATCTAATGCATTTTATATAAATAATTTATACATGAAATATATTTACTCATGACTAATATTTGACATTTTAATACTTAATACACGAAAATGTAATGTAAAGTTATTCATTAGCAAATCCATTAAATACACAGGTTTCCAAAATTAAGGAAAATCAGAAAATGTAATTGCAAAAATTTCTATTCATCCGAATTTAACGGAACTGAACAAAAATATTAACTAAACAAGTCTTCACAAATCAGACATAAAAAAAAACAATATGCTAATTTTCTGCCTTGAAAATACACAAATATACTAAACAACACAGAATCATAAATAAAGGGATTTTCCAGTCTATTTATTATGAGTTCACATTTTATAAATATTAGCATTTCAAACATATTTTTTTACTTTAAAAAATGTCAATATAATTCAAGCATAAATAATAATAAATTTAAAAATGTAAATTTTAAATATATAAATAATTCTTTTTTTTTTTTTTTTTTTTTTTTTTTTTTAAGAAAATACTTTATATTTATTATCATTTCTTGAAAATAAATAAATTGAGAAATTTCTAATACTAATATTACTAATGCCAAATACTAATAATACAAATGTATTACTAATAATATTATTAATGCTTTATGTAAAAATTTAATAGCTCTATAAAACATAGCTAGTTTCCAATTTAAAATCGTTACATGTCAAACAATGTGCAGATTTATTTATAAGATTTAAAAATGTATTTTAAAATTCATTCTATATATTTTTTCTAGAGTAAATTTGGTGTAACATACATAATTTTTAAAACGTTCCAAAAAAGAAACCATAATTTTTTTTTTTTTTTTCAAATATGAGCTAAGAATCTTTAAATTAATGAAATAGGTCAATCTATACTGTTAATCTATCTTGAACACAGAATAAAGAAGTCGAAAACAGTTTCAAGAAAACGAAAGAGGTCACGGGCAATTTAGCTCTAATTAAAAAAAAAATGGCTTCACCTCACCTTGAAATAGCGGGAAGAAAGGAAAATATCCACAAACAGGTTTTATTTACTTTTTTTTATCACCGCCAAATTTGGCAGAAAATATTCAGGTGAAAATAATGTGCTTCATTCTTTCATTGGTCACAGAAAATAATAATGTTTTACCCTCCATTTACACGTTGATTACGTCATTCTTACGTCAATATAAGAACATAATATTACGTAATTATTATTAATTACGTAATTATAATACGTAAGAAATTAATGGTGAAACTAGAAGGTGTATAAATAAGAATAACTAAAAATTCAATTGTTAATTTAAAAACACATTGCTAAAAATTTTATAAAGATAAATATATAATGAGTTATTTTTATTTTGTTTTAATATTTATTATTTGCATTTGGTAGACATGCCAAATTCTTTTTAGAAAATAAAATTTTTCATACGAAGCTACTTTTAAATTTAAATTAACTATTTATAGAATTATAGAATATTGAAAATGTATTAAGACAGAAAATACAAAAAAGTTACGGGATAGAATAGAAAGCTTAAAAATATATAATAGAATTATAAAAAAAATTAAAATATATACGTCTTAGAAGAAATTTAATTTCTTCATAAAATAAACACTATACATGTTTTAAAATAATATTTCATTTATTACTCAACTGTTTATTTTGCATAAAATTATCAAAAATAATAAAAAATGAAAACTACAAAAAAAAAAAAAAAAAAATGATAAGTAGTACTGTAAAAAACAATGGTTAATTAATGTAAAAAAAAAAGTTTTGTTGAAAATATAATTTTTTTTATTGTAAAACTGTCTGTCGTCTGTTTTTATCAACAAAAAAATAATAATATAATAAATAAATAAATAAAAAAAATAAACGCAGACGATTTTCTAATGATATTGAAATTAGCTCACGTAGGAAAAGTCTAGCACAGGAAATGATAATTACAGTTCTTGCAAGTTCCAACCAATAGAAATGCTCGGTTGAAAATTCTTTTTCTATTTATTCTTTTTATAATAGGGTCGCGAGAAAACGACATCTTTGAGGAAAACTAACACGCAAGATGAATTAAGATTTACCAAATAGTTGCAAATTCTATGCCGCCTTAAGTATAGTTTGGTTTCAGTTTTAATTGATTGACTTAACGCTCTGTTGAGCCAGAATATTGCTTATTTGGAATTCTCCACTGCTTTTGCTGATATTTCAAAACGTTAATAAACAGAAATGAGTTAAATTAACCAAATAAATCTGCAATAATAAATATAAATAACAATGGTTTTTTTAAACCGGTTTTGATACTAAACATAGTAGTTTCACAGCATAAGCAATAGGTTTTCTTTTAGATGATTTTTTTTAAATGAAGATTTTAAGAATAAAATAATTTTTTAAAAGTTCCACTTAGTAAATGATGATTAATATATTTATAAGGGTATAAACTCCAGCATTTCAATAATTAAGTATTAAATAAATATATTGAATATGTTATTTCAATATTATTCAATAAAAAAAAAAAAAGCAAAATTCCGCAAAAGTCAGTATAAATAAAAGAGAAAAAAAAAAACAATTCAGACAACAATGTAACTGGATACATTAATTGTTAAAGTGGCAATGCATAAAAATTGGTCAAATTTTTAAATTGTCATTTCCTCTAATGTAATTGAAACAAAATTTAATAAAAAGGTTCATTAATTTTAAAAAAATATAATTTTAATTATATAAAATTATAATTATTATAGTTGTATAATACTAATCATAATAGTATTGTACGAGTATAATATAGTATTAAGGTTGCTATATTATATTGTAGTATATAATTATTATAGTTGTACAATACGAATTATTACATAATTAAAATTTTTATATTTTTATAATTAATTATAAAATAAGAGAAAGTTATTGATATCTAATATTTTTAACAAAGTTTTAAAAATCTTCAAAACGAGCAGAAATATTTTTAAAATTTAAACAAGAATACCAATCTTTAAGATACATATACCTTTAATAAAACCGAGCAAATTAGTTTTCTAGACACTCTTCAATAAAAAAAATAAACAAATGAGGAAATAAAAGCAATATAAATATGAATAAATTAAATAATAACCTGGATTTATTTCCTCTTGATCGATTTCTTCTTTGATATCTTCATCTGGTTTCTTCTCTTCCTCCTTGACGTCTTCGGTAGCAGCTTCTTCTTTGTTTTCTTTTACTAGGTCTTCAATTTTATTTCCACAGTCTTTTATTTCTTCATTTTTCTGATTCTGTTCTTCCCTTTCTCCCGGATTTTCGTTCTCCGGGTTTACTACTACAGGAGGTGCAGACGAGGTGTCGTTATTGTTATCGTCGTTCTGGGGTGCCCCGGGTTCCTCCTTTTTCACAATCGAGGGGGCAATGAGTTTCAGTTTCTCGAAAGATGGGGATATGATTCCGTGATTCCACTCCACCTCGTCAGTAATCCAGCTGACGAGATCTTCCAACTTGAGGACCACGCGATCAGAAGCAGCAAGAATTTCGTCCTAAGAAAAAAAAAAAAGAAGAAAAAGATATTAGAGAAATCTTGATATTCCTCAATCCTCAATTGATATTCTTCAATCAAATTCTTACAATCTTCTGATATCAAACGATATTAGAAGATTGTTCTTCTGATATCAAACGATATTAGAAGATTGTTCTTCTGATATCAAACGATATTAGAAGATTGTAAAACTTTATAATTTATTTTTAATACAATTCGTGGCATCACAGCCAATCTTCAATCGAATTCTTACTATCTTCTGATATCAACCGATATTAGAAGACTAAGAATTTGCAATTTATTCAATTCCTACTATCAGTTCACACTCTCCCTATGTATATTTATATATCTTGTTCAAATTTTTAATCGCTCATAAAATGCTTTTTATTCATCCACTCAAGTTCAAATACATTTTTTTTTGAATTTGTAGTGGATGACACCTGATATTAATACAGTCTTTTCAAATATTAATTCAGAACTTAAATTTATAATTAATTATTTTTAGTTTTTTTTTTTAAATTTAAGTTGCATGTATCTACTAATAGATGGCGCCAGATGTAAGAGGAAAAATTTTAACTTAAAAAGTAGGAATTGAATTTAAAAATAATTTTATATTTCTTGTTTTTAATACATTTGTGACGTCATCGCCATTCTGAAGTAATTAAAAATTTTAATAAAAATGTGCAGATTATAATAAGTTCTGACTATCAGCGAATGTACGATACTGAAATTGTTTTTTGTTAAATGTCAACGATTTAAAAGTTTCAAATATTTTTATTAAAATTTCATAAGTCATTAATTTGCTTCTGTATTAATTTTGATTTCATGTAAAATAAAATTTAGATCACATTTTAAGCGTCTTTAAAATAATTAATTCAGATCAAAATTTATTATCATATATGGAATCCCATCAATGATTTGTACTGCCACTGGAATGACAACCTGTAATTTGCCTCTAGATAATTTTTTCCCCTCTCTTATATCCTGTAAATTATACAGGATAACTAAAAAAAAATTAAAATGATTTACATTTCTGAAAGTAAATTTATATTTTTAACAAGCACGCTATTCTAATTTTGTATACAAAATATTTTTAATTATTTATTTCATTTATTTGTGCTTTATAATAAAGCGCCGAAAAGATTTAATAATATATCAATCTTAACATGTAGCGGATTCATATAAAAGTTATGCATTAAGCTTATATATTAAGTAAAGTATTTAATATATAATAAGCCAGAATAAAAAACAGGAAATAATGTATTATAATTAAAACAATAGATACATTAAATATTATAAAGAAAGAATAAAAACGTACTTCAGTTTTTCATATTTAGTTAAGAATTTAATTAAAATATTGAAGTGCTTTTAATAAACTAAAAATAATAACTATTAACTCTATCAAGTCATTAATTTTAGATTATAAAAGACAGCACAATTTTTTTTTTTTTTTTGTATTCAGCATCTAGTTAAAAACACAAAATAGAAAGAATAAAAAAGGTAAACTTTTAACTTTATGATTAATTAATTTTATATTTAGTTACCCTTCAAGGGGGAAAAATAGACGAGTGATTTATTAGAAAATGTATTTAAGAATAAAATAGCTTTATAAGTTGAAGCTTTTCCTTTTCGAAAAAAAAAAAAAGAATAGAAAAACGAAAAAAAAAAAGCAATTTGTGGAAAACTCAAATATCGTCTGCAAAAAGAATTCCGAAGAAAGGAAAATAAAAAAAAAAAAAAGATTAAACATTATAATCGTAATCGTGGAAGGAATAAGATGATGAAAAATTCAACGAACGACAGAATTAAAAACAAAAGAAACTAGTACATCACAATAAAATTCTTTTTCTTTATTCTCTTTTTCTTTTTTCTCCCTTTTTCTCTCTTATTAAAAACGTTTCTGTTTCTTTTTCACCCTTTTAGCCGGTTAATTACAAAATATGCATATATCACGGAAGAGTTAAAATCCCGCAGGCGATCTTTTTTTTTTTTTTTTTTTTTTTTTTTTAAAAAAAGTCTCTTTTCCTGAACTTTATAATTATCTTTTGACGCATTAAACAATAAGTAATTAGTTTTAGACGTTATCAACGTTACAGAAGTGCACGACCATGCATGCTAATGCCGACGAGGCAGATAATGTCAAATTAATTACGCTCACCATTCCCCGGCAGTGAGAATTTAATCTTTGTAGAGAAAAGCATCTTTTCTAATCTTTGGAACATATTTTCTGAGAATAAATGAGGAGACTAAAAGAGACAATTTAGTTTAATTCTGATAATATGAGTTTCATTACTATCTCGCCGATCTCTCCACGTTCATTTATTTTCCAAAACAATCTTCGTCTTCGGCCAGAACATTTGTCATGAAAATAAAAATTGAAAAAGAAATCGTGTTTCCCTTTATATCACTTAAAAATAATATGGAAAAGTCTTATTTTATATTTAAACATAAATGGGGAGTTTAATCTTCGAATAAATTTTTTTTAATTGAATCTACATTAAAAGATAAAGAATGTATAGGAACAGGATATAAGTTTTTTTTTTTTTTTTTTTAATTAAACCCAGGTAATTTTTATCAATATTTTTTTAACTCAACTCTTCGCATTTCAGAATATCAAGATCTTTTCATATATGAGGTAATTATTTTATTAATACGGCTTCATCGTTAATTGAAATATTTTTTTTTTAAATATTCACAGACTCAAATAAGATATAAATACTGTTTAATAAAATAATAATAATAATAATAAATGCATCATCTATAAAATTAATTCATCTGCGATTCCCCTTATATACAAAAATATAAATTATAGTATAGTTGTTATAAATTGCTTATAAATGTTTTTTTTTTTTTTTTTTTTTAATCTTTTTTTCCTAACATTTCATATAAATTAGTAGAACATTCATTAAAAATAATAATAATAATAATAATTTTGAACTACTTTATAAATCACTATTAAATCGGTGAGTTATGAAATAAATAACTTAGTAATAAATTTAGTTTTTAAAGTTAAAGGCAGAAAAATATTTTAAATTTATGGGAGATAAATATTTAAATCTAAACATTTAAAAAAAATTAAAAATAAAAATATTGTTTTTTTATATCATATTATATTGTAGATACATTTAATTTTAAACTGTTTGCAGTACGATTTATTTTCAAAATTATCAATTTTAAAGACATTCGATTTAATTAATTTGAAGAGGTTATAAAAGATAAATTCATGACAATTTGTAATAAAAGGAATGAAAAAAACAAATTTATTTTAAACGGTTTAAAAAATATTCTTTAAACCCCAAAATTATTATATATGAATGAATATAAAAATCATATTTCTGAAATTCACCTAAGCTATTGGTAAAATATATCCCCTAATTTATTCTTTAAAGGATTTTATGATTACTTATTTCAAATAACGCAAAGCTCAAATCTAATTTATTAAAAAAAAAAAAAAAAAAAGAAAAGAAAAAGATAATAAAAAAAAAAAAATATCCTTAAGTGAGAGTTAAAAATGGGGCTAATCGCAACTGATGCGAAATTATTCCCCATTTACTTTTTTCCCTTTCTCTCTTTCACTGATTTCCTTATAAAAGTTCTTTACGAGAAAATAAACAACTACAGCGAAAAGTATTTTTCTCCCTCTAGCTGCCATTTCTTTTTTTCTTTTTTTATTATTATAAGGTACATGAGGGGAAAGGGGGACGAAAGGGATTTGATTCAGGTTCCCTGGCAACGCGCCAAGTTGCCATAGCAACTGCGAAGCTCATCTTGACAGTCATGATGTTGGTTTTCACCAAAAAAAGCAGTAAGATAAGCAAGACCGTTAAGAAAAGATGAAGGGAACAGGGATAGATTCCCTCGCATTAAGGGATTCTAAAAGAGGGATAAAGAAAGAAAATGTTTACAAGGCATTTTCTGTTGACTGCATTCTCCCCCTCCCCTAAGTGTCGACTGTTTGTTGTTGATGGAAATTTTATTTCGTCATATTTTCAAAAGCATTATGAATTTTTAAATATTAAATGTAAAATAAATGACTACAATATATTTTTCTAAAAAGGGATTCCATTGGTTTTTTTATTGTCATGATTTCCTTTTCCACCAATGAATATTTCTAATTCATTATTAATATGATATAAAAATCTTATATAAAATACATTTATGTATAAGGAGGATATAAATTTGATTAATTGTAAAATCACAACATAGTAGTTTTTAATTTTAACTATTATAGTTTTCAGATAAATGATAATCCAGTTTTTATCTATTTATATTTTTATCAGCTTTTTACCAATAAAATAATAAGAAATAAAATTAAAATTAAGCATAAAAAAATCCAAAATGGTTGTGTTGTTATAGGAATTTATTATTTATGTTAATTTTTTTTAACTTTGTCATTAATTTGACGACGATATTTGGAATTCATTTTTGATTATAGTTTCTATTGAAATTCAAAAGCCATAAAACTAATTTCTTACTCAATAAACCTTATTTAAAAAGCACACAAAGTAATTGAATGTCATGAAACTCGCCTTTTGCGCTGTCAGTAAGTAATAATAGATGGCGCCACATGTTCAATATTGTGTCAAATGTGATTTAAGTAAATGTAAAGCATAAATTAAATATTTAGCATACTGAAAGCTAATTTCTTTTTAAATTAAAATATTTGAAAGTATTTAAAAGGAAATTTTATAGAATTACATCTGGTAATACCGAAAAGATAGCATATAAATCTAAAGAGATACTTAATAAGAATTTAATATTAGAAGGGGGAAAAAATACTTTATTCGATGTACAGAAATTTAAAAGATCGTTTGTAAATATAAATAACTATAAATGAACTAGTAATTTTAGATTAAAAATGTTATAAACTATTATGAGTATATAATAAAAGGGCGATAATAAGATTTTTCATAATTTTTTTAAAATAACGAGTAAATGTAATCTAATAAACAAATAAATTCATCAAAAGGTTCATTTATTACTTAATAATTTAGTAGAAAATTTTATATTTATAAAAATAAGAAAATATCAAACAATTAAAGTTTCAATGCATTTTTTTTTTTTTTTTTAATGCTTTAATATTTTAAATAAGAACAGATTAAAGAATGTAATGATACAATTACCTTACCGTTCATGAAAAGAAAAATTAAACGGTACAGTTACGAGTAAAGGTGCGAGACATTTGCAGCTAAATATAACAGCAGGAATTTATTAGCATCTGTTTTACTTCAAACACTAGTAACGAATATATTGTTTACTCTTTTCTTTTACTGTTTATTTATCTATACCTATTCCAAAATGATATATTTTTATTTTCACTTTCGATTTTGCACAATGAAATGAAAATTAAATGACAATTATAATTTAATACCTTTTTTTTATTTATTTAAAATCATTTTAATGCATGAAATTGAGGACATTTAAATTATTCCAAAAGTTCAATTTTAGAGTGAGTTTCATTTTTTACCTATAAAAAGATGCCATTTTTTTTTTATTATTATTTAAATCATTTTAATGCATGAAATTGTGAACAAAAAAAAAAAAAAAAAAAAAACCAGCAAACAACTTAAAATATTTCCAAATATAATTTAAACTCTAAGCTTCAAAACTTAATTACGTAAATATGAAAAAAACACCAAATAATTCTTTTAATAGAAACATAAATCAGAGACGAAATTGGGACCTCATATGGAGAACGTAATTCGCCATTTTTTCGAGGTCATGCATTAAAAAAAAAATCTGAGAAGGAAGAAAACTAACTACTCACAAAAAAAAAAAAAAAAGAAAACTCTCTACTGGTCTGGATTAAGGTTAAATTCAGTCAACTGTGTCAAGAAAAAGACTCGTGAGGAAAATGTTGAGAGGCCCCAGGAAGGAAGAAAAAGGGTGGTGCTTTTTTCAATCCAGAAATAATTAAACCGAACAAGACAAAGACATATTAACGAGAACAGGATTACATACTACACAATGAAAACGAATGCAAATACTATTCGTACAGTTTTAATTTCGTTAATTTTTTTTGTTTTTTATATATTTTGCAACAATGCAATTGACATTGCTTTTCTTCTGTGACGTACCGATTACGTAATATATATATATGGTAAATAGTTACACAAAATATTTTAGTTTAAATTAGAATTCTTAATGTTCTAAAGATTTAAAGTACTTAAATACTTAATATATATCCCTCAGGAAATAAAAATATTTAAATTTTATTAAATTATTGTCTAATTTGCATAAAAGAAGCAAATGATATATACTTTAGGGAAAAAATTCTTACAAAACCACAATTTATTTCAAATAACAAAAAAATGAGCTCTAATTTAATAGTTACATGTTTTTCTCATGTTTAAATACAGAAAATATTACGATGCATTAAAATTCCATTATTATTCCAATATTATCCATTTATTTTTAAATCATTTTTGGATTTTCTATGCTAATCACTCATTTTATTTTAATCTATTTTAATTAAACAATTAATCTATTAATCTAATTAAATATTTACTATTAATCTATTTTTTTTTACTTCAATCTATTTTATACATTTTAAAACAATTTAAAAATTAATTTTAATTAAATATATGATACTGACATTAATTGCAACAAAAATTAGCATTAAAAAAAACGTTTTTATTTAAATAACTATAATCAGAAAAGAAGAAACCTAATAAACAATAATAATTAATAATAATATAATACAATAATTAACAACTCTATTATTAATCATTTAAAAACATAGTAATTTTTAAAAAACAACTTAAATAGAGAGGGAAAAAAGATGTTTTTCAAAATTCACTAGTTTGGAATAAAAGATTTGATCTTTGCTATTTCATCATCAACTATACTTATTAAATTCATGAAAACCGGTCAGCGCCAACAGAAAAAAATCTTTAACCTTACAATAAGGAAAAAGCAATTATTTCATGTATAAAGCTTCATTCATTTTATTCTTTTATTTATTTTTTCCCCCTCTCTCAAGTAATCCATATCCGCTCTAGCGTGCACACCTGTCATTTTAGTAGAAGGACAACTCTGTAATTAAAGCTGATAAGAAAAATATATAATATTTAATACTAATGAAGTTTGCTAGTAATACTGACTTGAATTTTCGAAATAAACGATTTGAAAGTATTATTTTTAAGGATCATTTAATTTTAGTGATACTTCAAAAAGAATATAGAAAAAAAAAGAACACTAAATAAAATGAGGTCATAAAAAAGTCGTTTGGTAGAGATGAATCGATACGGAAATAATATCGATTTTGTACTCGTTTTTTTTTTTTGTAAATTTACGTATAAATAACAGAGTCAATTTTAAGAAAAAAATAGTAAATTATCATCGTAAATCGGATATGCATATACAAATAAGTATCATGTTGATTTTCGTTACTTCAATTAAATTTTATTATTTCGAGTAAAATTATATTTGCACAAATTTATTTGTGCATTAAATTATATTAAAAAAATTTTTTAATAATAAATACTAATAATGAGTTTGAATATAGAAAAGCACGTAATTTGATAAAACTTATTTTTTGAATACCATTTTGTTTATTTGCAGTTAAATTAATATAAAATACAAATACTTTTCAGAAAGAAAAAAAAACTCACAAAAGTTTAGTTTTTTTTATTAATGTTTTTTTAATTGGAGCAATAAATAAATATTTTTATTTTCTAAAAGTTCCTAATGTTACGTATTTACTAATTTATTTGTAAAAGTAATTAAAACATTTTTTTAAAAAATTTCGTAATAAAAACTAAAAATTTAAAAATATTAAGACCATGTTTTTATTCATTAAAAAAGTGAATAAAAATGTCTTCAAAAGCATTTTTTTAAAAAAGTAAAAGAATATATAAAATGCTAGTTACTCAAATTTTATCGTAAAAAATTAAAAATAAAATAAATTTTACTTTTAAAATGGAGAAAATGTTCTAATTTATGTATGACAAAAAATAGCCATTAAATAATAATAATATATTTAAAAATGATAAAAAACAAAACAAAAATCAAATTAAAATAAGCGTTTTAAATTTAACAGTACATCGAAAGATTGCTTTGTGTGTTTATTTAACACACGCTTTTCTCCTTATCAAACGGGATTCTTTAAATAGTACCCTACAATCATTCCACCAAATCATAACTCACGATTTCAAAAGTTCACCGGCCTCAAAACGAAATAAATGTCACAATAAAAGCCATCATAAAATAACACTCATTTAAACGAGAACACTTCTTCACCAAATCAATAACAAAAAATAAGGGGAAAGAAAGAAAAAAAAAAAAAAAAAAAAAAAGGGCTAAATGCTAACAATTACAGCAAATCATAGAGAGAAACTCAGAACAAGATTAAGAATTACTGCCGATGAAAATTTTAAGTTACCTTTTTCCTACACGAGTACATACTTTAAAAGAATTCATAACAAGTTATGCGAACTCGTCAAAATTGCGCTTTGAATAAATGGAGGTGACGTAAGGAAACCGATTTAGACTCGTCGTTGCCATAGCAACAAAGACGGGGGAATAAAAGGAAGCATAAAGAGGTTGCTATTCTCGAGACAAATTTTTCTCGAATATAATTACAAAAGCTGGCGCAATAGAATGATCGTTTGAAGGGGAAATGACTACGGTCGGGACATCAATTTGGGGTATTAAATTTTCTTACTTATTCATTAATCGCTAACATACCCTAATAAAAACTTACTACATATGTATTACATGTCTTTATAACTTCCCAGAACTATTGCATTTTTATACAAAGATTATTTACATTTTTTATTCCATATGGCAAGTATTTTCTTTCATAAAAGGAAAAGTATTCAATCCTTTCATGTTTCGTTTAATTTTGTAATTTTAAAAATACTGCTTTTAAAATTTTTCTTTTAACATTTTATCAATATTAAAGAATCTTTTATTAATAAAAAATATTTTTAATATATTTTTAAACAATCTGATATGCTTTTTTGTTTCTTTATATACAAATAAGAGAATTAAAAAAGGACCTAAAAGCATGAAATTTTTTTAAATTCCAGAATATATTTTTTTTTTATTCTGCAATTTTAATTAATTTGTATTCTTTTCTAAAAATATAAATAAATTCTTAATTTCAATTAAAACTATATTTTATCTCGTAATTAAAGAAAAATAGTTCAGCATTTGAGAATTTAATTTTAAATACACAAATTAAGCACCACTACATATTTTTTTAATATATAGATCATTATATACATATTTTTTTGTTTCTTTTATGTACTTATTTAATAATATGAATGACAAAAATTAATAAATGTTTTATGTTTGCGAAAATTCGTGTAAAAATGTAACATATTTTAATAAGGCAATATTTTTAAAATCATGGTATTAGATTATTATTATTAATAATTACTGATTATTTTTAAGGGTGGCAACAAATACGTTTTAATATGGAATGGAATTTTTTTCTTTAATTTAATATAAATTACTGTTCAGATTTACATACATTAATAAAATATTACTATCTAATAAAATAGCGAAGCATTTGTTTTCAACAAAGTCAAATTCTAAAGAGATCTCTTAGGAGGTGAAGGGAGGGAGGGGGCAGGAAGAAAAAAGAATTTCGACTTTTCTTTTATCCCCCTCCGTTTCATCTAAACCCAACTTGCATCTTTGTTCTTTAGTTGAACTACTCATACATTATAGAAGTTGACTTTTCATAGATTTTTTTTTTTTCCCTCCCTTTTTATTTTCTTTTAGATTTATTTGCTAGTTGAGTTGAGTTGAAACCGAAGTGCAGTGAAGACTTATTCAACTTTTTTTCTCCCTCATTTCATTTTTTTTATCGTCTTAACTTTACTCAGAAAGGAAAGGAAAACAATTATAAGAAGAAAAAAAAAAATATATCACTAAGAATTTGACGTATTTTAATTTTGCATCTTCTTTATTGATGTGTTTTTCCCCCTCTCTTTTATTTAAATCGTTTTCAGGTTGTAATTTATTTGAATTAATTTTGTGTGTTTGAATGGGGGAAAGGTGTTTTTTATTTTCAATAAAACACAATGATGAAATTCACAAAATTTAAGAAATATAATCAACTCAATCATTCTACTCCATTTTAATTAACAAATAAACTGAATTTTTTTTTCTATATTTAACGAAATAGAATAGTGATACTTGAATCTCTAGAATATTTTATTATTTTTTAAAGGTGCCAATATATATATTTTTTTTTAAATGCAGGGAATTTTTTTCTTTAATATTTATTCCACCAGGAAAAACTTCAATTTTAAACTTCTTTAATACAAAATTAAACATGTTTCAATACTATATGCAGTCGTATAATTAGAAATTATAATTATATCATCTTAAAAATTGTATAAATTGATTTGACTTATTATTTACGTTGCATTATTATTAGTTTAAATTAACTAAATCTTGAAGATAAATCTTTCAACTATAATTGGAAAAATAAAATAATTTTAATAAAGTCATTGCAAAATGTAACAAATTTACAATTTAATAAATTTTAAAATTATTTAAACAAACAACAAAAAAATTTAAAATTATTTTTAAATTGTAAAGATAATTTCTATTAAAAATGAAGTATTTCTTATTAGAAATAAGGTTTACAAGAAACTTTTAATCATTGCATTCATAATATATCATAGTAAATTTATGTTCCCGGTTTAATTTTATTCAACACAAAATAATCAATCTGCAAAAATATTTGAATTGTATTAAACATAAGCGGTAAACAATAAAAGTAAATTATTCAAATTAACTACTCTAATCTTAAAAATAGATAAAACATTACAACTCTAAACCCTTTTATTTCACACAAATTTTATTCCACAGTTAATCAATCACGGCTTACATTTTATTGAAAAGATCTTCGTTAAAATCGACGTTGCCAGTTGTTTAAAAAGAATAAATAAGTTATGATGGAGGAGAATTCGGGTGAGTTCTAAAGCTCCCCGCTCAGAAAACTAAACTAGTTGGTACCTATAAAGAATGTTTCAACTATGATGGAAGACATTTTTATTGATTTTGTAATCTATCAGGTGAATGTTTTGAAAGGAAAGAAAGAATGCAGCGAGACAAATTGGCATCTTTATCGCCCCTGATAATCGCTTTTTCTGACGCCAAATTTAGAAAATGAATAACTGTGTAGAGAGTGAAGTGATTTATGATACAAATAGATCTTTATTTAGAATAATTTTTTGATAGCGAGAATACAAGAATAAATTTAATGTTTTCGTGCATCAAGTTAATGATTAGAATTTATGATCAATCTTTAAAAGAGCTTAAGTTTTATGATAAATGTTTATTTGGAAACGATCAACGAATTTTGCTTTCATATGAAAATTTGAAATTCAAAGATTTTAGATTATATGTTTTTTTTTTCTTTTCTTCTCTTCTACTTGTGCAAAAAAAAAAAACCCTACAAAGTTGAAAATTCGTGAAATAATATTTTGAAAATTAATACAAATTATGTTTTACAAGTACAAAATTAAAGTTTATACTTTTTTTTATTCTAAAATATTCGTAATTCGTTATAATCAACTTTAAAATGCATCAATTAAGTTGCAATTGTTTTTAAATTTAATTTCATTTAATAGTTGATGAAATACTGAAATAAAAAAAAAAATATTAAACGATTATTATTTTTTGCAGACGATTTTACTATGAAATAATAATTCTAATTACGCTAAAATTCGTTCGATTTTCATTTCGAATTCTAATTCTATAAAACAAAACAAATAAATTCTAACAAACAAAACCAACTATTAAATCTTAAAAAAATTCATAATATCTCAAAAGCGTTCTTAATTCATCTTGACTTAAATTTTTAAAATGAACTCAAATTCATTTTTATTCTAAATATATAATTATTTTATTTGTATTACATTTTTTAATTATTTTATTTGTATTATATTTTTTAAATTATTTTTACTGTATATTAAAATTTAATCATTTTATTGCATATAATAGTATCTCGATAATTAAAAATATACAATTCTCTTTTGCCAATTTAGTAAGTAATTATCTTAAATGCAATATCGGTTGCAAATAAAATACAAAACACCTTTAACAAATTGTTTC
Organism: Caerostris extrusa; assembly: GCA_021605095.1. Classification (NCBI taxonomy): domain Eukaryota; kingdom Metazoa; phylum Arthropoda; class Arachnida; order Araneae; family Araneidae; genus Caerostris; species Caerostris extrusa. The sequence continues at coordinate 110,773 of BPLR01009199.1, forward strand.
GCCATTCAGAATAACAAACCCATCCACAGAAATTTCAAAAACAAATCACGTCGTTATAAAGAAAAGACGGTGTTACAAATTCAATCAAATAGAAGATTTGGTTCAAATTTCAAACGTAATAGAATGCAGCGTGTCATCATTGAATGCCGTCATACCACAACAAAAACCAAGATGGCGTCGAATTATTATCTTAATAGCTTGGCAACAGTTCAGTAACTTTGCAAAGGAAAAACTGATGAGTCGAGAAATTACAACAATGAACAGTGACGGATAAATTTTCAAATGGTGAAATAAAAGGAAGTATTGTAAATTTAAAATAATTTAGTGGCTATTTTAATGGAAAAAAAAAAAAAATTGGTAATGTAATCGATCTTGAAAACAATAAAATAAAATAAAACATAACTTGAACAGTATAGATAATATGAAAGAACTTTTATTACAGAAGAATTTTAAAACAAATTTTTTTACAAATATCTTATTTAAAATGTAATAATAGAAAATCCCAATGTAAAAAAATTCATTTTTGTCTCAAACTGAAGAAATAAAATTTTCAAATCCACAATTCCTAGTGTAAATAATTTTCTGTTAATAACTTTAAAAAAAAAATTTTTTAAAAACCCGATAAATAACAAGTCATTTTTAAAATAATGAACTGAATTTAATATTTACTCTTATTAGACTGACGTTATTTAAATTATACAACGTAAAATTTAATTATCTGAATCGACAGTATTTAACATTTTCCAAAAATTAATTTCATAAATAAATAAAAATTTATTTGAAATGCGAATTTCGTAATTGTAAATATTTCTGAGTCAATATCAATAATGAGTTTGAATTAAATTTTAATGAGATGGCATTAAAAGAGCAGTTAAAACAATTTTTCATATTAATTATTAATTAATTTGAATTTATTATTGCAAACGTACCTTTTGATTGTTTGTTTGTATGTTTACAACTTTTGATAATGACATATAATTTGCTCTTGCAGATAATGACTTGAAAAATATGCTGCCATCAACAACATTTACTTAATTAAATGCAATTAAATGAACCCAATAAATTGTTTCAAAGAAAAATATGCAATTTAATTGTATAGAAATTTTTAATCAATTGCTTCGGGTGTATAAATGTCATGATGTAAGAGAAAAAGGATTTTCACCTCTAGCATGAATGTAAATTAGTTTTAGAATTTGAATAGAAAAATTAACTGAATAGAAAAAAAAAAAAAGTTATCTAACACTTTTTATATATGTTTCAAAAACACAAAAATACAACCGAACTTGTTTTAAAAAGAATCCTTTGATTTATAAAAAAGAGAGCAATAAATCGTCTGTTATGTAAGAAAGATATCATGTTTTAAAATGGCATCCAAAATGAATTATAGTGACGTACGAATAGAAATTAGGAGTATTAATTTTCTGAAATTGTTACAACATGACATTCCAATGAAAAGACATTATCCTTATGGCAACCCATCAACCTTAAATCTTAATTCTTTTTTTTAAATCGAACATTAAATTGAAACAACATAGTAAATTTAAAAATAATTAATCAAAAACCAGTCACGTTGCTTTTTTTTTTTTTTTTATCATGACATTTAATCCTCTCGTATAAAAATAATAACATTAGACAGAATCAAAATATTTTTTATTGTCCGATTTTCAATGTAGGATTAAACCAAATATAAAAGAAGGATTAGGAAAAAAAAAAATTAAATTTAAAAAAAAAAAAAAAGGAATATCTAATACAATAAAACGATATTACTCGATTAATTACTTACGAATTTTTAAGCTTACGCCATTATTAGATCAACCAGCTTTAAAATATAATTATTTCTTCAGTTAATTAAAAGAAAAAAAAGCAGTCAGTGATTAAAAATGTTTTTAAGTTTTCCATTAAACGATATTCGAAGGGACATAATTTATAAAAGGAAAAAACACAAACGATCGTCAAATATTGCCAACAAATTTAAACTAACTTTTAAATAAATTTTTGTTTTTATTTTTAAATCATAAATGTTAATATTTAATATCATAATTAATTCTCAAAACGATTTTTTTTTTCTTTATTTTACGCAATTTTGTGACCACTTTCATAAACAAGAATAATTACAGTATGGAATTGAGATATACAAATATTCAGTGTGTTATTTTTAAATTATATTGTTGGACACAAACAACTTGAAACGATTTTCCACGCTAGACCTTCAGCAAGTTCCAACTATCAGCTGAGCATTTTTTTTAACACTTCACTTTTATCTTCTTTTTTTTTCCCCCTGTCGGTTAAAAAAAAGTAACTTTAAACCAATTGCTCGAACACAGACAATTTTTAAACGCTGATTCAATGTTATTTTGAAAAACGAAGGATTGGGGTTTCTTCCTTTTCAATTGAGGTTTGCCAATTTTTGGCACAGCCTCAACAAAAGATGCGTTGGAAAAAAGTAAATTGAAAGTGATTACATCATAAATAATAATAAAAAAAAAAATGTCATTAATATCATTTAGAAAATAAGTTTCGACTATATAATAATTTTTATAATAGTGAATGAAAAAGGTTCGGGAAAAAAAAATTTTATATTACGAAGTTTAATTTATAAATACTTCATAATACCTATGCTATAAAACAAATATATAACTTTAAGGTATAGTGTAAGCTAATAAATATATTACAAATGCAAAAGAAATTAATTTTTTTCTATCTTAAAAATACAAATATTTAAAAATTATACACATTAATCAAAATACATATTATTTGTAAATATAATAAAGGCAAATCAGATATTGTTAATTTCCAACTTACTTATAATTAACTGAAAATGAAAATTAATGTAATAAGTGTTAAGTAAAATATCTCCACACCCCCCCAAATACATTTCTTAATCCACAAATTTTTTTATGAAAATAATTATAAAATCTTTATTTTTCGAATTACGTAAACTGTTTTCAAAATAATTATTAAATGAATTAGTGAAAAAAAATGAAAAACCAATATATTTTCTTTAAATCAATACAAAAAAAATATATAATTAATAATGACAGCAAATATAATAACCGAAATAAAAATATTAACTTTGAATTCTTTATACTATCATTTTGTTTTTGTATAAATTATTCATATACATTTCACAAATTGTAGAAACCCAAAAATTCTATCTCAGAAAAATGACACGCAAAGTTGACTTTTCTCTGAAGATCATATTTATTTTCCAAAACGAAAATATAAACAACAAAACAGAAGGAAAGCTAACTCGAAAAAAGATAAAAAATAATAATAAAAAAAAAAAAAAAAATCACACACAGATCAATTTCAGCAGCTCAACCTACTATTAAATGGGTAGAAATGCATCCTTAAAATGATTGATTCTAAGTATTCTTTAGAATACCTAATACGGAATTCTTCCAACATCTAGACAGGAAATATAAAAAAAAAAGGAAAGAAAAAAAAAGTTATTTTAATGACTAGCACATCAGCTACGACGTTATCAATCACCTTTTCGACCAAACTGAATTATTATAAGGAATAAAAAAAAATTATCTTTCTATACTTAAGAAAAAAAACTGTATTGACATTTATTAGGAAGGATCTATCATATAATTTACTTAAGCGCGTGGCACAGAAATAATCATTATTTATGTACTAGCGAATGGCAACAGACATGCAAAGAAAAGAAATTAATTCCTATAAAGTAAATTTGAATTAAGTTAATTCATTTTTAAAAAAATTAAAGTAACTAAAAACCTCAGATGCAATTACATTATCATTTCTTTATCACAAACTAGCACCACACTTGCCATTTTGATAATTTGAAGTTTTTAAGATTAGATTAAATTCAAATAGATCACGAAATCAAATTATTGCAATACAGTCCAACTGTTTACACACTATCGATTCATATGTTTCATTAAATCGATATCGATACATATATCGTATTGTTTTGTATCGATACAAATATTTTATTATTCTCTAAACATTCTAAGTAATTTTAATTAATACACTACATTTAATATATTATATATCGCCGATTACAAGCATGTAGTTACTTATAAAATAAATAAATAAATAATAGAAAACGAAGAGCGAAAGAAAAAAAAAAATCAGGGAAATAAACGGGTAAACGTCAAAAATGCGAACAAATTTAAAAGCTCTGTTTAATCAAAAACTTGTAGCATTAAGTATGTGACTTGTTTATTTTTTTCACTAAGTCGTAAGGTTTACACATTTGAGCTATTTCTCTTGACAGTTGCTATGGCAACGCGTAAATGAAATTGGGTTAATGCAGACGATTATTCTCGGAAGTCGTGTTAGAAGCATTTTCCCTACCTTAATGTGTTTAAGGGACACGAATTAACTTTTACAAAATATTGAAACAGTGTTAAAGCTGGAAGTTAAGTATTTTGCTCTTTCATTTTATAGATGAAAATTCGATTACGAAAAGAGGTTTGCAGAGAATTTTGTGAAGTGTAACAGAAATAAAACTTCACATAAGACTGCATTTTTGAAACGAAATATTTTTGGCAATCGTTTGGAAGTAATTATTTCTTTTAACGAATATTGTAGAAGTGAATGAATCTTATTTTTTTTTTTTTTTTTTTAACATGCAACTGATTTCATCAGCATCTATACTTTTGAAATTTTTTTATTTTTAATTTTTAATTTTATTAAATAAATAAATCTTTTTTTAAAAAAGGGCATTTAATTATCTATTTTTCTTATTAACTCAAAGGGCATGAGACCACCGCTATGTTTCAACATTTTACAGTGAAGGAGCTAGTGGCCGCTAACCGGCCAAGGATCTCCGTGTTAATCTACAATAAGAAGTGAATGAATGTTACAATAAAATAAAGCTAAAACAAAATTAATTTATTAAATTAAAATTAAAACTTAAAATATAGAAATATCTTCATTTTCATAAGAAAAATTTTAGAAAAAAAAAATTTGGGAAAGCAATGCAAAGAAATTAACCAATAAACAATTAAAATCACAAGATTTCATTATCTTTCGAAAATTCATTTTTAACATCTAAATAAAAAAAAATAATTTAACTCATTTAGATTAGCACATAACTTATACGAAACCATATAAATATACATATGAGATTTTTATAACATTTAAAGTAATTAAAATATACTGTGAATTTATTTATGGTTGAAGTGTTAAATTATTTGTGAAAGATTCAAAACAACAAATTACTTTATTTTACTTAACTAATAATTTTTTTTTCTTTTTAATTCAATAAAGAATTCATTAATTTGAAGAAAGAACACATTAATTTAGAATATAATAAATACAAAAGAAATAAAAAAAAAACTTAACAGTAGCTGTTCACTTAATTCAATCTGAATGCAAGTTAAATATAATTATATTAGTCCCATTAAACAAATGTAATTTTAACAGAGCAAATTAGCACTTAATTCAAACAAACATTAAACACAATTAATTCGAAAAAGCAGAAAAAAATAAACATTCCTCTAAACTATTTACAATATTTTCGTTCTAGCAAACTTGAAAGGTTATAAAAAAGTTAAAAATATATGTATATATATATAAATATTTGTTTTTGTATGTATTATATATTCATAAAATATTTTATATCCTTTTTGTTCTTTTTATTCTAACCACATAATTTTATCGTTTTTCAAAGGGGAGGGGACTGGGATTAAGAAACGATAATGGGAACTTAACACATTCAAAAAAAAAAAATGTAGACATAGTTTCACATATGAATGGTTTTATTATTTTTATAAAGCTCCAAGTGGCAACTTGTCAGGTTTATTGTTTTTGCCTCGAGATGTTACTGATAGGAATGTTAGTAGGTAGTACACAGAGATTTGTGTTTTATCAGAATCATCTTATCTGATAAGTAAATGAGTTTTGGGTAACATCTTATTTTTCCTTTTTCCTTGAAGATATAAAAAATAAAAACTTTAAATTTAAATAAACTGTTTACCATTTGATATAAAATATTAAAAGTACATTGTTTACAGCTCAGAAAAGGGAAAAACAATAGCTTGGTTATAGAGAGTTATTTAATTTTATGGACAGTTGCTTTCAGCAATTCTTTAACAGTAATTTTCAGCCTTGGCGCTAGGTGGAGTTAGGAGTAGCACGAATTTTATATCTCGTTGATTCGGTTAGAAAGGTTAGCAGTTAATTTTAACACCTGTTAAAAAAATTCAACTACACATAGTTTTATTTAAAACTTAAAGCTTAATAAATAAATAAAAACTTAATTAAATAAATAGTAACTATCAAACGATAGAAATGTTGAAATGAGAATTTATTCAACATTTCTATCATTTGATAGTTACTATTTATTTATTTATTATTGTATTTTATTACTTTTTGATGGCATTATAGATTTTTTTTTTTTTTTTTTTGACATTATAAATAAATCTTTTAGTTTATTTAATTAATTGGCATAATTCATTGAGATAAAAAATTTCTAACAAATCTTTTTTCTATTTAATTTTCAGTAGATAAAAAAAAATAGTATCGTTGTTGGAATACAAGAAATTTAACATAAAAAAATGTAACATTTCTCTTAGTAGGTCTCCAAAAAAAGTATCACAAATTCAAATAAAAAAAAAAATCAAATTCAAATATAATTTCACAAAAAAATTTAATTGAACGCATAATTTGGGAACAAAATGAAAATCTTTTTATTGGTTGTATAGTATCCATGCTATATCCATAACCATTAATATCCATTAAAAAATTAAGTGTTAAAATTAGTTAATTGATATTAATTAGCATTAATGATTAACAACAATAACGAAAATTAATTTTTTTTTCTATCTCTAGTTTCTGTATACAAAAAAAATAGATAAGATTAAATAAAAAATTAATAAATTATCTGAAAAAAAGGACAAAATATTTTCTAATGATTTTCTAAATTAATAATGGAATATATACGTCAGGCATATAATTAAGTATTCTTTAATATAGCTAAAAATAACAAGAATTAAATACATCCCTAAGAACAAGTATTTTGTGATATGTTCTTTTAAAGAACAAATTTAAATTTGATAAAACTTTGAAAGGCAAAAAAAATTCTTAAAAAAATTTATATTTGTCAGCATTTTATGAATTTCCTTGTAAATAATCATCTTAAATGTTCATTGAAAAATTTAAAAAACATTAAAATTAAATGAATGATTTCTTTTTATTGATAAATTTAAAAGTTAAAAGAAAGAATGATTATGACTTTCCAACTCAGAAGAAATTTGGTATTCTTTTTGACTCTTGGTATTTCCGATTACTATCATCAAATATATCATCGGAAATTCCATACACTGAACCATCAATATACAAATAATTGCAGTTAACTGCGCAATTTAAGAGTCAATACAGAAAATCAAATGAAATTTGAATAAAAATAATATCCTTGCAAAACCAGAAGACACAATTAGATTTAAAAGATTATAGTCTTTACTTGACATATAATGATCCGGATAACACGAATAACAAGGGATCAGTCATGCTTGAGCTCTATCACGACAAATTCCCACGCCACTGTTGCCAAACACGCGATGATAAAAATGGGGTAATCGAATTCTATTTTGAATACTAATGTGATGATTACTTATCATCTGTAACCACGGTCATTGTCACACGATTTTTAAATAGATAATCTCCACACTAAAAATAAAATCAATAACAATAATAAAAAAGAAAAGGTTTTAAATCAGCAAGTCAAGTCGCGAACCAATACCTATTGCTTACACAAGGACATCGTGAAAAAACATTTCATAAAACTTATGAAATGGTTGGTGAGTCATTAATTTCATCCGATTTGGCAACGAGCCAATATGAAGGTGAGAAGGAGTGGAGAAGAGTTGTTTTCAAGGCTTAACATCGTTAGAAGAAAAGATTTGTGATAATGAGCTAAAAAAAAAAAAAAAAGTAATAATCTTGACTTCTCGGTAAATAATATTTTTAAAAGAACATTAGAATGGGTGTAAATTGTGATAGGAAACAAAAGAAAGAACAGTTTATGACAGCCTTAGAATAGGGATAAATTACGATGCATATTGCAAGCAAATATGGTAATTTTGTAGCTCGATTTTTTTATTATTTTTCCCCTCTACGCTGTTCTAAAGAGCATGATTTTTTGTTCTGATAAATATTTCTTTTAATCACACCAGGAAAAATGACCAATAATTACTTCTTCCTCAAAAGAAGTAATTATTCGTCTATTCTTAATTTTATACCCAAATGGAACTAAACAATATTATTATTTTTTTTAATTAAATTCTACAAAATATTTTTTGTAACAATTGCATTAATACAAAAATAAAAATGATAATCATTTCATAAAAATAAATTTCCTTAAAAAAAAAATTAGAAGTAATTAAAGATAAATTTTCATGGTTTTTTTTTTTTTTCCCCAGTGGTAAAATAAAAATTTTTGGAAACACATATTTTAATTTTGTAACAAATAACTAATATTTATTTTATATAACTTAATAAATACTCTACTTTGAATGTTTTTCATCATCTAAAATTTATTTCTATATTTATTGAATTATAGCCAACATACGTTCAAATAATACTCTAATATAATATTCAATTAAAATAAAAATTTAAATTAATAATTAAACAAAATGTACTTAATTTTTTGCACCAAATTAAATGTGATTTATATAAAAATCTTTTAATTATTTCATGTCACTATTGTTTTTGTAACGAGGAAAAATATAATATATTATTAAAATGGTGGTAAAAGAAAAAAGAAGAAAAGAAAAAAAAAAAAAAGAATAAAATATTTAAAATAAAATTTTGTTTCAAATCAATATATTGACTGCATTGAACATTATCATAAATGTATTACATGTTTTACATTATTTAAATTAATTTTTTTATAATATGTAAATAAATTTTACACTTGATAATAAAATGGACCACAATGAAAAACACACCATACGAATGGTTAACAATAGAATACATAATAAAACTCAATAATATCCTAATGGAAGATGAAAGGATCAACCGTACGACAAACCAAACATATAGCCGGACGATAAATAATAATATAACTCTATCTCTCCTAAAAAGAAAATATTTATTAGTGGCAGTATACGGTCCAAAGAACCAACAAAAGCTTTTTTTTTTTTTTTCCGACCATTTCTTTCCCCCAAGCAGCGTGGCAACAACAATGAGCAGACGAAAAGATCACATTTCATCCTGAAAGATGGCGCAACGAACGAACGCCAAAGTAAAATAAAAGAGGCGAAAGACTATCCAGAAGAAATCAATCGAAAAGGGTCGTCCTTTAGCTTATAAATAAGAAGTCAAAGGAGATAAAATATTTTAAGGAAAAGGCGACTAGAGTAAAGGATAAAAGAAAAACAAGTTACATAAGTTACAGTGGCTTTTATGGGAAAGATAACTGACTGTTCTGCAAGAATTTGTTTTTGAAAAACAAAAAAAAAAAAAAAAAGTCGTTCTACTTTTCTCTATTTATTCTGAATTATGATTATTATATGCTTTTCCTGTTTATATATACAAGACAGAAAATTACCAGTAAAAATTATTTGCATTTTTTTTTTTTTTTTAAATAAATGTTTCTTTTGTGCATAAGAAGAATACTTTACATTTAATATAATGCATATGGCAATGATAAATGTTAAACGCATGGAAGGAAATATGGAATTTAAAATCTACTCAGATTTTTAAATTTATTTTTCCTCAATTAAATAACTTTTTTTTATCTTAAAAGGAAAGCAATTCATTCCTTTTAAATTGGAACATATTTTTAGTAAATCAAATCAATTAAAATATTAAATAAGTAATAAACGACAACAAATTTTCATTCGTTTATGTAATTCAAAAACATTATTCACTTATATATACATTTCATAGAAGAGGAAATTTGGTAAAACATGGTAAAACAATTTATTCAACTTTATTTTTAAAAAAAATAATTAGCAATATTTTAACATCAATTAAAATGCTGATTAATATATATTTCAGCAAATTAATTAAATAAAAAATTATTCAAAAACGATTTTTTCCTGTAATTTATAAAACTTGGTTTAAAGATAAAATATAGTTGCAGTAATAAATTATGCAATTATTAATATGCTAATTAACTTTTATAATACAAAAATTAATTTAAAATATATATATAAATAATGTATGAATTATATTTTAAAATAAAATGCACTAATACTAAAATACATAAATTATTCATAAAATTAATATGCACATGTACTTAAGGTAATTTATTTTTTATCAAAAATGATTAGACAAAAAAAATAAATAAATAATAACCAAAGCTATAAAAGGAAAGTGGGTAAAAAAACGCTTTTCGTGTGCAACGTTCAGTTCAAAATATTTATTTTAGCAAGTAATCTTTTCCATAACATCGAACATCAAAATATTTTCATTTCGATCTCTTACAACATACTGAATTAAACCGCTAGATTTCACCACACGTAAACAATCAAGCCTGGATGATAAAAAGACATATCTCCATTATTTCTAAACTGCTTGTTGGTGAACTGATCGCTTTTTATTCCCTGTTTTCTCAATCAATAAAATACAACCTTTCCTCTCTCGTGTTTTCTATTCTACCCTGTCCGCGCTGTTAATGCGGTATTAAGTTACTACATAGCAGAAGCCTTTTTATTGATCGGAAAAAAGGAAAAGAACCTCCACTTTCCTTTTTTTCTATTGCGTTATTTATGTTTATTTTCTTTTTCTCTCTGCTTATAAAAGTTTGTTTCCTTTACGTAATGATGCACACGTCATACATGGCTACTTGATAAAACACGCAACGACTCAATTATTCAACGTTTACGACTGACTTATTGCAAACGTTTCGGATTAATATGTGAAAGCGATAATCACTTCAAAGAACAGTGTATATTTATTTGTTGCAAGAATTTTCGTTTTCTGAATTATTATTTTTTTTTTTTCGGAACATGCTTTATTACTTTTAACACCTGGAACACTCATGAAAAAATATAAAAATAAAATAAAATAACATTGAACTAACGAATTTAGAAAATTTAATTTATTTGCATTTCTGCAGTTATAATTTAAAAATGTGATTTAAATTATTATTTTTGTATTTATTTTTAAAAAATAAGATCATGTTTTAATAGCGCTTGTACAAAATTTTGTAATTATAACTTTTTATGATCAGAAATTTAATTTAATGCAGTTTTTATTTTGATATATTAAAATAAAAATGTTTATAAAAATTGTATTTTGATTTCAAAAAAATATAATTGAAACAATCACTATTACAAAAAATTTAAAATATTATATATAATTTTATCTAACATTTTCGATTAATTAACTATGTAATCAAATTTATTTAATTAATTATTAAATTATCTACATTAATTAATCAAATTAATATTTTCATATTAATATCTCTAAAGTTGAAAAACAATTTAAAAATATATTGTAGTAATAATCTCTGAATAAATAAACAATAGAAAAAATTAACATGCCATATTTTTAAAAATTTTATACAGAAAATGAAATATTCGTTTCATATCAAAGTAAATCTTTGGCAGAAACTCTAAATACTGCAAAAAAAAAAAAAATAATAATAATAATAATAATAATAGTAAATAAATAAAAAAAAACCAAAATAAATAAAAAATAATAACTATACATTTCCAAAAATTTCTGAAAAATCTTTCCTAATAATAAATTTTTAAAAAAGTTATTAAAGAAAATATTAAATAAAAAAATGTTTTTCTATTTTGAAATAAAAAAAAGTAAAACTGTAAATTATTTTTTTTTTTCTTTTTATTTTCACTTCTCAAATGGTAATTATATTTAATAATAATTCGCATTGAGTATATGGTTACACATATTTTAATTAAATGCAAATATCAAATGTGATACCTAGTAAGTCAAACGAAAAATAAATAATAATAGATTCTGTACATACAATTATTTTTTTCCAATACATAAATGAGTTTTCATGCATTTAAATTAAAACTCATAGAACATATGAAAGCAAAAACAAAGATAAATAAATATTGACTTGTAAAAATTTCAACACCTATCAACAAAGAAATGGTATCTAATAACCCTAAAAAGAGAAGGAAAATTTGTATGAAATAAATAAAAAAAAAAAAAGCCCTGCTGCATTTTGGCTGCAGGAAAGTATAAAAAAAAAAAAAAAATATTTCACGTAGTGAGTCAGAATTTCTTCCACGGAAAAATTTTCAAAAGAAGGCATTTATTTTTGTATTTCATTTTTATCTCTTGATGGAGAGTACTTTTGATATTGTGTATGAAAAGAAAGGCTCTCTCTCTGCTCACAGGCTGCTTTATTTTTCCATCGGTTACTGAAGCTTTTTCTTACTTATAAAGATACTTTTTTTTTTTTTTTTTTTTAAAGAAAACTTTTATTTATTTATTCATTATTGATTTCTTTTTGGCTTGAAACTGGGAGGGAAAAAAAAGAATGAAGATTTCTTTTCCCTTAACACAAAAACATGGTATCGGATTCTTTCATTTTTGTTCACTGGACCGTAGGAAAAGGTTTATTGGGAAAGAAAAGCTAATTTTCTACGGATAAGTCGTTAATCGTTGCCAAGGAAATAAATTGAGAACATGCGTTGGAAGTATTTATCAAGAGAAAAAAAATGATTAAATTTAACATTAAAGGCTGGCAGTATATTAATAAACAGATTTTTTTTTAAATCGTTTTCAAAAACAATTAATAATAATGTTAACATTGTTTTCCCCTAAATTTTTCCTTATGCAAAAGATTAATTTAATCTGATTTTACAATTGACTTTTGTGTCAATAATTATTTTCAATTATCAGAAGCCTTAAAAAATTAAATATTTTATGTAAATCTGTTTCTAAAGTGTTTGAATATGATTGTTTTTTGACATTTAACATTAAAAGCTGGCAGTATATTAATAAACAGATTTTTTTTTAAAAATCGTTTTCAAAAACAATTAATAATAATGTTAACATTGTTTTCCCCTATGCAAAAGATTAATTTAATCTGATTTTTACAATTGACTTTGTGTCAATCATTATTTTCAATTATCAGAAGCTTTAATAAATTAAATATTTTATGTAAATCTGTTTCTAAAGTGTTTGAATATGATTGTTTTTTATTTGTTTTCCCTAAGTTTTGAACATTCCTCTAAGTGTTTTCATGTTTCCCCCTAAGTTTTCCCTAAGCAAAACATTATAATTTAATCTGATTTTTACAATTGACTTTGTGTCAATAATTGTTTTCAATTATCAGAAGCTTTAAAAATTAAATATTTTATGTAAATCTGTTTCTAAAGTGTTTGAATATGATATTTTTGTGTTTGTTAAAAAGGAATTGTTTAAAATGCACTAACATAAATTGGAAGAAAAAAAATTACACAAAATTTTAATTCCCTCACTTCACATTTTTCAAAATGAAAACTTTTGAAAACTACTTAACAATGCAAAATGTTTTAACTTCAAATAAATTTAAAATTATTCAACATGGTTTTTTTGCAAAAAAACTTATTACCTTCGTGTTTTAACAATTCATCGATAACAACTTAAATAGAGCAAGACACTGCAATTTTCATTTTTACAATACATTTATTCTATCATCGAATTACAGTAATAAATTAAATAAATTTAATCTTTTTATTGCTTTAAACATTGCCTCATTCTATGTATATTTCCTTGTCATTAAAAATCAAACAAAGAATTCTTAAGTAAAAAAAAATAGATTGATATGTTTAAAATTAATAAGAACAAAAAAAAAAAAATAATTCTGGAACATTCTTATAAGATATTCATAATATAATGATTCGCTGAATTCGAAAAACAAGAATTCGAATAATATTACATCATAATACATCGAATTACAATAATAAATTAATAAATTAAATAAATTTTAATCTTTTCATTACTTTACCTCACTCTTAAAAATCAAACAAAAGAATTCTTAAATAAATAAATAAAAAAAATAGATTGATATGTTTAAAATTAATAAGAAAAAAAAAAATTCTGGGACATTCTTATAAGATATTCATAATATAATGATTCATTGAATTCGAAAAACTAGATTTCGAATAATATTACATCATAATACATCGAATTACAATAATAAATTTTAATCTTTTATTACTTTACCTCACTCTATGTTTATTTCCTTGTCATTAAAAATCAAATAAAGAATTCTTAAATAAAAAAAAATAGATTGATACGTTTAAAATCAATAAAAACAAAAACGAAAACAGTTTTTCTGAAACATTCTTGTAAGATATTCATAATATAATGATTCGTTGAATTCGAATAATAAATTAGAAGAAATTCTAAGAATAAACGAAACAGAGGTAAAAAGAATTGCAGCCAGAACAAAGATGGCGCCAACCTGCGTCTCTTTCGACCCAGTATTCAGGGTTTTGCGCTACAGCCGTTGGGACAAATGCATGAATAGCTGTATGGATGTCGTGAACGGAATAAATTTCCCCTTGCTAGATAGATACTAAACTAACACACCCATTGATAGATATGTGTGTTGGCCTTGCGTATAGAAATTTTATCATTAGTATTATCTACCAGCGGAGAGAGGGAGATGTAATCATGATATATCTTTATTTGCGTCTCGCTTTGGTTATGAGTAACAGATCAAATTGTAAACTCACAATGCCTCATTATTAGAGCTTTTAATTACATTTTATATGGTACCGCTCGTTTTTCCTTTGTGAAAAAAAAAAAAAAAAAAAGATTTATCTAATATCACGATTTAAAAGAATTATTATTTGAAATAAAATATTTAATTCATGACTAAAAATAATATACTCGCATATTATATTATACTTGATAAAAATTATAATATATTCTTTTGATATAAAATTCATAACTAACATACGATATTTAAATGATTGCAATTTTAAAGGGGTTTTTTTTTTTTCCCTTTATTTTTATTAATTTCAAATAATAATTCATTTTTGAAATTTTTACACTAAAATATAATTAAGTTTTGCATAAGTTCATTTTTTAAAGTCTAATTAACAGATCTAATTAATTTTAAATTCCTACACAATATACAATACTACTAACGATATTAAAAAATTTTTTAAATAATTGTTTTTATGAAATAAACCACTATTTTATAACAAAAGTTAATCTTATAGATTTAACTTAAATTTTAAAAAATAAAAACTTATTAACTTTCCATTATTAAAAACCATAAGTTAAATTTTAACTATTATTTTTATTCCATTATTAAAAACCAGCTTATTAACATTCTATTCAACTTCACAATAACTCCATTTAAAAGTATAAGATGATTTTTCTAATTCAAGTACATTTAATTAGCATAAAATGCAGATTTAAAAATTAAAAAAAAAAAAAGAAAGAAAACGAAAATAGCACGCCATCAACCTGAAAAGAATTCTAATAATTGACACAAAAGCACTGGAATGACGACTCAATCTGAGCGCGGACGTGACACGACAAATAACCCTAAGTGTTCAACGTCAAGAAAATAAAAATAAGTCGGCAGCTATGTCAACAAGGCTACGAGTGTGTTGCGCCATGATTAAAAACAAAAGAAAAAATTTTGTGGCGGGAAAAAGAACGCATGCCAACAAGGGCGATAACTTAAAGCAGTTGCGAACGCCATCCGTTTGTTATCTATCAATAACCAGTCTTATTATCTCGAATTTCTTTATTCTAATTAGAATTCATTCGAATGTTCTATTTACTTTTAATAAAAAAAATACGCAGACGATTTTTATCAATATTTAACTCAATCAAAAGCGTATTAAAAAAGAATTTTAAAATAAAAACATTTTACAACAAAGATCATTTGAGAATAACTATATATTATTTTTTTTTTTATTTGATTTGATTTAAGTAGATGTTTTGAGATATATTTTTTTATATACATTTAAATCTATTGAGTAATATTTTTAAAGTAATTCTTAAGAAAATTATTTAAAAGAAATTCATCTTTGTTCCGTACTTTAAAGAAATATCGTTTTTTTTTCTTATTTGTACAATTTTTTTATTAGAAAATGGGAACAATAACAAGAATAAAAAGAATTAAATTTTCCTTTCTAAATTGCTAATTATTATTAATTTAACTAGCTTGGCTTTACAAAATAATAATAATAATAAGTCTACATTTTTATTACAACACAGAGATTTGTATATTTAAAAATGCTTAAATATAACTAAACAAAATTTTTTATGTTACAAAATCAGAAAGAGTACGAAAAAATGTTCGAATATTCTTTTAGTTGTATATCGATCTTACCTTATATTAATAAGCGTTCACATTATATTAGATTTAATGAAATTCAAATAATTTAATGAAGTTATCAAATAATATTTAAATCAATATCAATATTATTTACAATATATTCCAAAATATATAAACATTAAATACAATCAAACTAAAAGGGTGTAATAAAAAAAAAAACTTCCATTCGATATATTTCTGCATAATGTGGTGGAAATTTATTCCTCTGATTCTAATCTAATAAAGAAAGAAAGAACATATTTTCAAATGTTTATAAACATAAATCTTAATTACAACCATTATTTTTCACAAATAGCTGCAGGCCGAGTTCAGAACTAGCAAACAAAAAACGCATTTTTTAAGACATAAGTGTCCTCCATCGAATGAAACGAACTGATAGAATGTATTCCAAAACGCAGAAAACAAACTAGATCTTAATTGATTCAGTTGCTTTAAGGCAAAACAACATCAACGAAATCTATCTTTTAACTGGAAGCTAAAAAACGGTGCAAATAATAACAAAAACAATAAGATTAAAAGAAATAGGGAAAACGGAGGGAAAAAACTTTGAAGAAAGGAATTAAAAAAAAATTTTTTTTTTTGAAAAGAAAAAAGTAAGAAAATGACGAAGAAAGAAAATTTTCTTACTTCGCTAAACAAATTAGATTACGCTCATCGGTTGACTAGAGAGATAGGTTGAATGCATAGAAGGAAGGTGTAATCTTAAAACTATGTTTAGTATCTTATACTTTCGCAATGGGGGAAAGGTGAAAGAAATTCCGTTCTTTCGCTTCTTTCTTCCCCCCTTCTTTTCTCTTTTCATTTCATTCCGCTTCGATGAAAATTCAGAAGAGGAAATAGTAACTTTATGGATTAAAATCGTTTGCATGTCATTCGTTCATCTTTTATTTATTTATTTTTTTTTTAATTTTATGTATAACTAAGCTATTTAAAGTATTTATTATAATGAAGGAGATTATTATCTCGCTATTTTCCTGGATGTTTTTTTTTTCTTTCCTTTTTAAAATAAAAATATAACCAGAAACTAACTGAATATCAATTACAATTTTTTTTTTTTTTTAATTTAACTTAGCAATATTATCATGTAAAAATTGGTTTACATTTTTTATGATGCGAATTAAAAATTTAAAACATATCAATTTATAAATTTATTTATCTTAAAAAAAAAAAATATATTGAATAAAATAAAATGTTTGAGATCACAAAATGAATTCAAATTAATGAGATTTAACTTAATAAATTTCATTATTTTATTCTATTTGTATGTATTTTTCATTAATTATAATACTTTTTATTAAATGCAAAAAAATAAATAATTTTTGCTCATTTACTAAGTTTAATATAATCATTTAAATAACTTAAGAATTTATTTCATAATGAAAAATTTTGTTATTCTATGAAGTTTTAAAATAAGATTGATTGGTAAGTTTTAAATATGATTGTTTTTAAAATAAGAATTTGTATCATAAATTTTATTAATGAATCTACTAATACATCTAATAATAATATATCTAGGCATCTAATAATGCATCTATACATAATAATCTAAGATTGATAAGAAGTTTTAAATATAATTTTTAAAATAAGAATTTGTTTATGATTTTTTGTTGATAAATCTACTAACACTATAAATAATAAATTAAATTTTTTAAACAATCAAAATTTTTAGAAAGGAAAATTATTCGAAATTTAATCAAACAGATTTTGAATATTGAAAAGAATTATCAAAGACACTTTTAGTCTATGTGAATATTTATCACTTTAAACAAAGCTAAACAGACATCAGTAAAAGTTAAGAAAATAAGCTCCCTTGAACTGTTAAGTTTTATTTTCGATTTAGCTCATAGATGGCGCCTTAAACCCTGCTAACAAATAAAATACACTCAGAAAAAGGAAAAAAATTTATTTTCTAATTATTTTTTGTGTTAAAACAAATATTCGAATTATGATAAGAATATTTTTAATAATATATTTTAAACGTAAAGAATTTCATTAACATCTTTAATCAATATTTCACATCACATTTTTTAGAACACGAAATTTGAGCCCTCCATTCTTAAAAATTCCTATTTATTCGAAGTGTTATATTTTCTCCCTCGTTTTGAGAAAAACTTATACTTATCTAAAAACTTATATAAAAAAAAAATACATAAGTAAGCAGTGTAAGTAGCTTACTTAAGAATAATTTAACAGCATTAAAGTAACTGTACAACAATTCTAAAAGAAGCTTTTTTTCCCACTTTTTACCTCTATTCTTAACTTTCAAAAAGAAAAAAAATTAAAACCATAAAAATAAAAATCTTAAGTTTCCTTCTTGAAATCGCTGTAAATTAAAAATAAATTTTATTTTAATCTTATTCCATAAAACTACAATTTTTTTTTTTTTTTTTTTTTAATTAAAGCTTTAACATACAGGCATAAATAACCAAGATAGAAATCAAAACGACTATCACTCCCATAATCAAATTACAAAAAATTATTTAAAAAAAAAAATCTAAAAATAAATGTTAAATATTTTTTTAAAAATTAACATTAAAACATTAAAAGTTAAAATTTTAAAAATAACAAAGGTAAACACAAAACGTATGCTTCATCTATTCAATTACAAAGCGCATTTGAAACGAAAATATTCCAACAAAGAAAAAAACTTTTAGGAAAATTAAATAGGTACTTTTTCCTGTTATTAAAAATGCGCAATGAAAAAAAAAAATTTAAATATTCCAGAAACCACAAAACCATACAATAACAAAATTCTCATCACGTTTTTCACATACACACAAGTATAAAACAACGAAAAATGGAATAAGAATACAAATTCAGAATACATAATGACGTATACAAATTCTAGGTAGTTGATTGGACAACAGCTGGTTATTTGGAAATCAGCTAAATCACTTAGTCATGGGCAGAATCAATGGCGCGTAGATAGATAATAGGTTGCCACATTTTCGCCACGCTTCGAAGACATACAGAAAAGAATAGTGAAATAACAAACAGAAAGGAAGCGGGGGAAGTTAACGGTACGGATAATGTCGTCTGCCAAAACGTGAAGATCGTTTTTTATATATATATATATACCAGGAAATTAAACAAAATTACTGCAGCTAGGTATTGTGTTATTATTCGAGGAACAATTGCATAAGATATGAAAATAAATTAATTCCATTTTTGTTTAATAGTAAATTTTATGATATACTACCCAGAATCATTGCGTAATAAAATTTATTATCTTTTATGGAAAAGATTTTAACGATGAAATGGAACACTTGCTTATAAAATTGAAATTTTATATAAATATCAATCGCCTGTTGAACATAGATATTAGAAAAAATAAATCAACGATACTGATAATTATTTGCACGATATCGCAAGTTATGCAATTGAATTTTCGGTGATAAAAAAATGTGTTAAATTTTTATTTTATTTATGCTTTTCGAAGAAAAGAAATAATAGTTAAATTTTCAAAGTTGAAAAATCGCCTACAAAAAAAAAAAAAGTATGACACCATTGTAAGTTCTTTACAAGTTCTTATTTACATTTGATATGTTATTTAC
This sequence comes from Caerostris extrusa, assembly GCA_021605095.1. Lineage (NCBI taxonomy): Eukaryota > Metazoa > Arthropoda > Arachnida > Araneae > Araneidae > Caerostris > Caerostris extrusa. The sequence continues at coordinate 130,576 of BPLR01009199.1, forward strand.
GAATGATTTAATGGACGAAATTAAATTAAGAACCGTTAAATAAACGAAATTAAGAATTGTTTTTATCTGTTATTAATTAAAAAAAAATTTTTTTAATTTTAATTTTATTTTTTTTAAATGTTGTTCACTATTACAAATCGTTTTACAGGAATTTTATGTAAGCTTATTTTATTTTATTTTTTTATAAAAACAATATTCTTTAATTAAAAAAATTAAAAATAGCATTGATGATGATGTTTTAACATAGATATTTCATTTGAAAGTAAAAATTATTTAATGAATTTATTTTCTTGTTAGTGATTAAAATAAATCATACGTGAAAACGTGATGTTTCCAACGTCATATCTGCATTGCATAAAAAATATTATGTAATTAATTAAATGTAAACTTGTAATTAATTTAATGTTAATTTTATATAAACTTAATAGCATATTCAAAATGTTAAATTTCTTTGATTGATAAAATTATGAGTATTTTTTATTATTATTATTAGTGCAAATTTTTTCCTTATTTTATAATTCATTGCAAATATTTTGGTGACAATATTTTTCTTAAATTAACAAAAAAATATATCATTTCATTGATTATCGGCCACATATACTGTATTTAATAAATATTAATCTGAAAAATATCAATTAATAAAATTAGCGACTACTTAAAGCGAAATACAAATAATGTACGCATTCAAATATGAAAAAATATAGCAAAATATAGATGGATATCATATTAAGATTTATTTGATCACCGGCAAAGAAATATAGATTCTATGTGTAAAATATATATACTATTTCATCCACTATACATTAAGGCTTGATTTACATAAATGGCAGTATGCCAGGAGAAATATTTTTCAAAGGATTTAAAAAAAAAAAAAAAGTTGATAATGTAATAAAAAAATGCACCAGAGCCAAAGTCCGATGGCTTCAAATAGAATCATAATAGGTGAGAAAGAGTTTAAATAAGAATAAATTTACTTTAATTTTTATCACTTAAATTTTTAAATACATAATACGAAAAGAAAAATATATAAAAAAATTAACAAAAATTATTACTTTTCTTCTAAAATTGCTTTATGCCCCGCATATCTGACTGACATCCCTAATAAGTAATCGATTCATCCGTTTCCCTTAAACTGGATGTTTACTTTTCCACACAATCGAGGGTCGAACTAATATATTTATTGTTTTGTATTATATATATTGTATTAAATGTATATATATATATATATATATATATATATTTGTTTTATATATAAACAGAAATATAGTATTCTAAACCAATTGTAACAAACCTGTTACTTTAATAACGAAAATATAATTTTCCATAAACCTTTCAAATAATCATTTTTTGAAGAAATTTATCTAAAATAGCCTGAATTTAAAAAAAAAAAAAAAAAAAAGCAAAAAGTTTTCAATATTTTATTCATAAAATAAAAAAAAAAATTATTAAAAAATGTACAGTCTGAAATCCATTAAAATAGTCTGAATTTTTAAAAAAAGAAAAATATTTTTCAATATTTTATTCATAAAAATAAAAGAACATTAAAAAAAATATACAGTCTTGATATCCATTAAAATAGCATAAATTTAAAAAAAGCAAATATTTTTCAATATTTTATTTATAAAATAAAAATAAAAAATTATTAAAAAATATATACAGTTAATAAAAAAAAAAAAAAAAATGGATTCACAAAAAGGCATGATAAATTCGAAATATTTCCAAAAGTGAAAGTATTTTATTTATCCATAGTTGATATCGATTCTATACATAAAGAATAATATCGACACACTTCACAACTCAGTCGTTTTCTTTTTAAGAGCATCGCCTCTGAAGTCATGGTGGAAAGGAAATAGTTCACATACATTATGTATTACGCTTCTCTAGATTTTTCTACCGCCATTTTTTTTTTTTTTTTTTTATTTTATTTTATTTTTTTTTTTTTTCTTCTCCATGCTGAATTTCCCGCAAAAGAGCAATTCCGTATTCGTTTTCCCCATCCACTTCGGTTGGAGCCGTTCGATTTTTCCACCAGTGAAAATGGTTCTTATGCGAGAATTAGAAAGATGTAGGAGGCGCTTTTCACGCCAAAAGATAACGTTTCATTTTTTATTCATTCAGCTGTCTAATATCTCTCGTAAGTGGGAAATAATTACACAGATCTATTTTCGGAAGTCGAAAATAAAAATGGCGTATTTTGTTTACTTATAAAATTCATTTCGAATAATAAGTTATTTTTATTTTGAAGAAAAGTATTAATATTAATTTGATAAAGAAATTATGATTCCAAAACATTATTAATCATTTATTAAATACCACATTTAAAAACGAATTTAGACAAACTCTGTAAAATTAAGCTAAACTAACACTATAACAATCGAATATTTTTATTAATTCCTGTAATTGATTATTAATCAATTATTAATACTACAATTATTATAATACTACAGCAATTAATCAATTATTAAATACTACAATAATTAAAACGATTTTGTATAAATTATGTAGAATTAAGCTAAACTAATATTACAAGTATCGAATCAGTTACTAAATATTACAATAATTAAAAACGATTTCGACAAATTCTATAAAATTGAGCTAAACTAATATTACAACAATCGAATGTTTTTAAATTCTGTATATATTACAAATATCGAATCAGCTATTAAATATTACAATAATTAAAAACAATTTCGGACAAATTCTGTAAAATTGAGCTAAACTAATATTACAACAATCGAATATTTTTTACTAATTTCTGTAATTGATTATTAATCAGTTATTAAATACTACAATAATTAAAAACAAATTTAGCTTAATTTAACAGAATTTATCCAAACTAATATTACAACAATCGAATATTTTTACTAATTTGTGTAATTGATTATTTTTACAATTTTAATTGAATATTTTATAGATTAATTTTTTTCTTTAATTTTGTAGAACTAAAAATATATACAGTTATTTTTCATATTTTTTACGTCACTAAAAAAATATTTATACACAATAAAAAAAAATCAGCATTAAAACCCTATATATGTATTGATTATTAGTGCATTATAAATAAAATTCTTTCAACATCGTATCAAAACTATATACATACTTAACTAAATACCATAACATAACCAAAATAGACTGAAAAAATTTAATTACCTGGGTCGATATACAGGTTACTCAAAGAATTTAGAATTAAATGTAAGAACAAAACGCATAACAGCAATCTTAAAGAAAAGTATTAATAAATTATATTTACGTAATAATTTATGTTCATCAGTTATCGTTGAAAACTTAAAAAAAAAAAAAACCAGATTAAATAAAAAACCATCAAATTCCAACCGATTTTATAAAAAAAAAGCATGCCAAAGAAATTTAATAAAAGGCACGTCAAATAATTTAAACCAATAAGAATAGCTTGTGAAAATTTTTTTTAACAAATAATAAATAAATAAACCAATAAGAAACACTGAAAGTGCTTCAGGACAATGCTGACCCACTCACACCAAATTATTAACCATATATTTTATAGGTAAAAACTAAGAAATAAATACAAAAAAAAATGGAACAATAATTTCAAAATAAATGTATACAAACATGACATAAATAAATAACGAATTATAGTCGCTTTTTAAATAATCATGTTGAAGCATTTATTTTTAATTAATATAACTAATACAAATATTATTGTGAATATATTATAAAAGATGATACAATTTAAAACTGTAATTTTTCACATAAAATCAATTAATCTCTCATTAATTGAGCAAGCCATAATTTATAAATACGAAAAAGTTTTCGTTCGTATAAAATATGTAATCAAAGATAAGGAAAATAACGAATTTATTCCAAAGGGGAAAAATTATGAAGGACAGTAATAAAAAATTAAGATGACCTCCGATTATTTAAAAATTTGCAAAACAATTATTAGAAACATATTCTTTGTTAAAATCAAAATATATCCTGCATTTGCAACAACTGTTTTGGCTGAAATTAGATCATTGTAATTATATATTTCGCAAACAATTACTTTAAAAAGCATTAAAAATTAAAAAATAGTTAACATTTGTTAACAAAAAAATATATATATATCGTTTGGTTTATTTTTCATTATTTAAAAATAGTAAACATTTGTTAACAAAAAAATAATATATGTTCGTTATGTTATCGTTTTGTTCTATATATCGTTTTGTTTATTTTTCACAAAAATAACCCAAATAATTTTATGCTAAGAAAAACCATTTTGATTTCGTGTCATTGTAATTTATCACTTAAAAAAAATATGTTTATATAACAACAAACCTCATTTCTAAACGAATTATAATTAATGAAGAAATTTCATGGCTGTTAATAAAATATGTTCATTAAAAAGAAAACAAATTAACAATGGAACTATGAAATAGCTTTTCCACTATTTGTTCTATTAGAACAAAAAATTAGGTTACCGAAAAAGAATAGTAGCATGTTTAATTTTCTCATTTCATGATAATTGAAAAGATTAAACAACGCAAGAACATAAATACACAGTAAAACGGAAAATAAATATGCAATTATGTTTAATTTAAAATAACTAGATATTTTGGTATGAAAGTTGATTTCCTTTATCCCCAAAGATTATTCTGAGTTATGATTAAATTTCTCATTGAAATTGCATTAATCTTTTAATTATTTGCAAAATAATTTTTATTTTACAAGCTTTTATACAAATCTATGATGAATTTATGACTTCCAACTAACAGTAGGCAATAAGCAAAAAATAAATATATCATCCAAACAAAACATGTAATTGAAATTCATACTTTGAAACGCCTGAGAAATAATTTCATTTAAAAATATTCCTCCTCCCTCCCCCTCAAAAAAAATAGTTTGCAAGCAGACGATTTTTTTTTTTTTTTTTAAATTATAATTACAATTATAAAAACTAAAATCTATTTTGCCAAAAATAAAATTATCAGTATTACGTGTATAGCTAATGTACACCAATATGTAATAAATGCTAATGTACCAGAACATGTCTTACAATACTAGTACTTTTTCGAAGAGTGTACGATTTCATTTACTTTCAAATTCCTCTATCCGTGATACAATTAATAAAAACATTTCAGAATGAAGTTTAATATTTTTTTACAAAAATGGTAATCATTTTATAAAAATTACGGATAATTAAAAATCATTGAATCAAAATTTACAGATGTATTCATTAAAAAAAAAAAATTGAATACGTTAAATGCATAAAATTAACACATATGTTGAAATACAAAAATACATTATAAATACATTATGATAAAATAATATATAATGATAAACACATTATAATCATAAATACATTTTACCAGGGGTGTATTTATGATTCTACTATTAGACATAAAGATTTGTATTCAAAACAAAATTTTAATCGATCATTATTGGGAAACCATTACATTACGAAAAACTCATACATAAATAATAAGCTTTATAGATTAAAAAAACAGCACTTTCCTGTCATAAAAAGCCTTCTGTATAAAATAACACGTAAAATTTCTTCGAAGAACACACTTTAAAAAAATTTAAAAAAAAAAAAAAGATGTGCGCATTATAATAATAACGATCTAATCTAAACCGAGTAAAATCCTTTTATCTCAGCCATCTGATCTTTCGCTACCCCCTCAGATCATAATTGGATACGAGCGATTGCAAGGCATTAAAGGAACGGAAACAATCAAAACAACGCAGAAAACAGCGCGTTACACAAAACAATGACACCCTAGGCCAAACACATTGAAGAAAAGGAAGAAAAAAGAAATCAACTGGTTCTGCAACAGTAAGCTTCCAAAATAATAACTTGTTCGCGTGCTAATCTGTATCTGAAGCATGATTTCGAAGCTAATCGTTTGACCTTAACTTCGACTGTTGGACTTGATTTCTGTTCCTTTTTTTCGTGCAACTTATTTTTTAATTTTTAATTACTTATTAAAAGAGATAAATTAGAAGAAGTAAGGTTATGCCATTATCGTTTGGCAATTTGTAACTAGCACAACACTACTTAAGATGCTTTCTTATATTCTTATGCTCATTTATAATTTAAAAAAAAAAAAAAAATTACTCAAAAATGTAAGGATGTTAAGAAATAGAATTGAAATTCATTCAAAAATTCAATTAAATTTTAATTTATTTGATTTCTGTTCTTTTCTTTTTTTAGAACTTATTTTAATTCTTAATTAGTTCTTAAAAGAGATAAATTAGAACAAGTAAGGTTATGTCATTATCGTTTGGTATAATTTGTAACTAGCAAAAACCCTACTTAAGATGCTTTCTTATATTCTCATGTTCATTTATAATTTAAAAAAAAATTTATTCAAAATGTAAGCGATGTTAAAAATAGAATTTAAATTCTCTCAAAATTCATTTATTCAATAAATTCAATTAAATTTAAATCTATTTGATTTCTGTTCCTTTTTCGTAGAACTTATTTTAATTTTTAATTCGTTCTTAAAAGAGATAAATTAGAAGAAATAAGGATATGTTATTATCGTTATAATTTGAAACTAGCAGAACACTACTTAAGATGCTTTCTTATATTCTTATGCTTGTTTATAATTTTAAAATTTTTTTACCCAAAATGTAAGGAATGTTAAGAAATAGAATTTAAAATGCTACGAAATAGAATGTTATGAAATAGAAAAAAACTGAGTACTGCAAAAAATAAAAATAAGAATCTTGAAAAATAAACATTTGATTCAGAATATTAAATAAATAAACTGACGATTATTTAAAAACATAGAAATATTCAATGGAGTAGAAATTTTCATCACACGTATAATTTTTTGTTCCAAAATCGAACAACTTTAATATGGATAATAAACAGACAAAGCATGAAATCAATATTAAAAAAAAAAACACTACATTTAATTAAGAATATTTTTAAAAGCTGAATTCTTTATTTTTTCTACCAATAGTTGAATTTAATATAAAATTATAAAAATAATAAAATCTTTTAGAATTTTTTCTTCTCATGAAAATATAAACTTAGAAAATGGAACTCCAGTTTAAATTTTAAATATTTGTTTGCTGTCCAACGAAGTCTATAAAAGTACTGCTATACAAGTATAATTTTTTTTTAATTATTTATTTTTTATTCTTTAATAATACATTTTAATCTACAATCATAAATATAATTTTAATTCCATTTAACAAAACGTAATAAAAGTGTTCATTAAAAACTGGATGCCTATTCAACATGTTTTTCAATTTTAACAATCTTAAATTTTTTCGCTTTCAGCAAAATATGAAAAAAAAACACGGAAAATAAAATTGCTGACATATTTAAATCCAAAGAACAAAATAATGATAACGCTTATTATTTTTATTTTAAAGTACAAAAAAAAATTCTAAAACTCTACATCTTCTAATTAAAACAGAAACACAAAACTATTTTGATTGGATTATGTTTCGTTTTCAAGTCCAAAGAGAAATCATTTTTTTTTTTTTTTTTTTTTTTTTTTTTTTTGTTCGATAACTTATCTCAATAAAAGAAGAAAATGAAAGATAATAAAACTCAGTCGAACGTATTCCAGTCGTTGAAAAAAAAACAGCATTGCGTTTACGAGACAAAGAACCTTCAAAGATTCTATCTTTTAGTTTCACAACTCAATAATGTAACAACGCGAATGAATTCGTTGCCCCTGCACGAGTGATTATAATCGTTAATTAGCTGTCACTAGCAATTCAACAAAGCAGCACGTAATAAAGTTGCATTAGAAAATTAATAATTCGAGAGCGAACGCCATTTTGGATACGAGAGGTCAGATCAATGCATTTGAGTTAATGGAATATGAATCTATTTTAAAAGATTAGTAATGGATGCATTTCAAAAATCAAAAATTTTATTAGTGTAATATAGCATTATAATTAATCAATTGACAGATAGCTTGATAAATTAAATATTCTGGGATAAATAAAATACTTTCTTTGCACAAAATTTTAAAACAGAAAAATTCAAATAAAATTTATATATAAATAAATATAATACTTTTATTCTAAGAACAATTTAACACAAATCGTATGCTTTTTTTTTTTTTTGGTCAAGTTTTAAAAAAATTAAAATAGCACATAAAAATCTATTAATTTAGGTTGTTACTAATTTCAAATATTGTCAAAATTTCGTTATATTTTCAAAAGAAAAGAAAAAATACGAATTGACTTTAATAATCATAATCTTTAATAATTATCTTTAACAATAACAAATATGATATTGCAAAGATTTATTTTTAAAATATATACATAAGAAAATCTCCAATTATTTAAAAAAAAAAAAAATTATAAAATAAATTTAAGCAATATGTATACTATAACAAAACATTTAACAATCATATTATCCTTAATAATTTATAAGTAATCATGCACATAAAAAAAAAAAAAATGCCTTAAAATTAAAAGTAATTTTATTTCATTTACAAAAGATAGTTCTGCAAGGTGCACTTTATAACGCCTAAAAATAAACGACTTCTCACTCATTCTACTTACCCCCTTTACATGTTGGGGATAGTGGCATTATCATTTTTTTTTTTTTTTTTTTTAATACGTTTTTATATCCTTTTCCCCGTCCTTACATATTACATGAACACAATAGGGAAAAGCTCCCGATATTAGGTCACACAGTTTGGCATTCATCTCCCCCTCCCCTCCTTACTTTTTTTTTTTTTTTTTTTTTTCCTGAGGGTATCAAGGTTAAATATGAGAAACCGGTCGGTAACTTGCCTTTGAGTAGATGCCAAACGATAAAATACTCTTCTCAAAACGACTGGAATAAAATTAAAAGAGGTTTTGTGTTTCTTCTGATTATTTTTTTCTTCTTTATTTTTAAATATCGTTTGCTTTGGCCAACAAACCCAGATTAGTCACACAAATAAATGGAATTAAAAAAATAAATTCTAAGAACGAGAAATGGCAAAGCACGATCATTCGAAAAAAAGAAAAACGATTTCCTATGAATTTTTAGATGTGTGTGTTATTTCAAATACGACCTTCAATGTAGTTTATGATTGACATGTTTATAAAAAAAGAACAATCAGTAATTAAATGTATTTATAAAATGTTCTAAAAATATTCTGCAAAAAGAATTCAGAACAAGAAATAGATGATTAACAATGCGGGTAGCATCTGTTTTCCTAATGTTTTCTTTTTTTTTTTTTAATATGCGGGTTAGAATTCATAATGAGCATTTCCTAAACATAAATTAATTTGTATTTAAGACATTTTTAATAAAACTTTGTGCTTTAAATTGCTTACAAAAATTTTAATTTAATAAAAACAATTTTTATAAATATTAATACATTTTTAAAACTAGTAAAAATTTATTTAATTATGATCAAAAAATTATGCAGCAGAAATATATTTAACTCACAAAAAATTACATATTTTCTAATCATAGCTGTAGTTATAAAGGAAGGAAGGTTGATATATTGAAGCATGTTTTCGACAACAACTATCGTATAAATTTTTTTATTAGACTTCATATTTATAATCTAACATCTTATTATTGAACAAAAAAATTAGGTGTTCATATTAGAATATTTCATGGAAATTTATTCATTGTTTAAATTAAAAGATTTCTCTTAAAATTATTCAGATAAATTTGATTTCACAATTTTTTTTTAACAAAAATATTAATTAATCGACTTAACTAATTTCTTTGATATTTTAAATCAAGAAATACAAAAAAAATTTATCAACGAATTAAAATTTTCTATATTTCATTTTTAATTAAATAAATAAATAAATTTTAAAAAATAAAACGATAAAAAAAAAAAAAACTGTGTAACATCGTTAAATAGAAAATCAAAAAATATCATTGGACTTTGTACTGTGATTATTTTTTCAATTAATAAATAATTATCGATTATTTGGATCATTTTTAATACTTTTTTAAAAATAACTAATTTGCGATAATTTGGTAATTATTAATAACTAATCAAATAATTTATTATAATTATTAATAATATATAATTTTAATAATAATTTATTACGGCAAACCTACTTTTCGGTTTAATTTAATCTTAATTTAAGAAGTTCCATCATTTAATTACTTTTAACAAGAAAGAATAAATAAATATTAATTACAGATTAAAATAATGAAAGTGAAAGTAAAAAAAAAATACAAATTAAATGCAGTCAAAATTTTCGAATTGCTATTTCAACCGCTTCTTTCTTCACAAAACCTTAACCTTTCGACTCCAACTGCAATGTTTTCGTAAAATAAACAAAAAAATGAATACTAAGAATATTGTTTTAAAAAGGAACTTTCAGATTCAAATGCTTTCTGAAATAATAATTGAAAGAAAGGTACATTTCAAACAAGAAATATTGACTGCCATTTTTATTTACCGGACAAAAGAAAGGAAACAATTTAATAGCAAAAGAGGAAAATAAATAATCAAAAGGAGCTTTTTTTTTTTATTATTATTCTTCCTTCCTATGAAAATGGCAACCCTCCGAGTAAGGCATTCAATGTCTGTCAAAATACGAAGTTTATCGCTCGGAGCTCGAAAGCGATTAAACAAATGTTTTGATGCCAAGCACCCATACTAACATGTTTTGCATCTGTTGGCCGGATATCCGTTTCTTTCAGATGAATGTTAATCAGTTGGCGATTATGTGAATTTCGGCAATTCTTTTTTTAGCATGACATTTTGTCACCAAACATAAATCTGATTTCTGCTTTAAGAGATATAATCAGAGGAAGTAAAAAAATAGAAAGAAACTGATAAATACGTAAATATCTACTATTCTAGAAACAATTAATTTACAGTGTATATATATACCAACGATGAAGAAATGCCTCTGTTTGTTGAATTAGGAGCAGCTCACATAAAAAATTGAAATTATCATTATTTTAAATAAAATTTTTATATTGCTAATTTAATTCTAATGTTCTATTTAATACATGAAAAACCAGCATGCGTCAATCTTTGGCTTTATATGTACAGATATATAGCAATATATAACCTTTATAAAAGCATATTGAATTTATAAAACTAATCATAAAATTTTTTTTTGAAAAAAACAAACTATTATAAAAATAATATATTAAACAAATTTTTTTCATCGATTATTAAATTAAAATTCATCCTTATTTTAATTATATTCTCTTTTAATACTAATTATGTTAATATATATAATACCTATTATTAATAGCCCTGTGTTGTTGGGTTTTTTGTTTTTGCTTTTTCTATAATATCGAAAAACATTCATAAACACAATTTTTAGTATTTAATTCCCAAAAATATGCTTAAAAATAAAAATAAAATTAATTACCTAAAAATAATGAATTATTGTTAATCACTTCCCATCAAATATTTACAAATAATTTATTACCTCTTTACAAATAAAAAGAATTTTTTTAGTGTAATTTCAGAATATTTAAGATAATTAATTTTATTTAATTATAAAAGTTATAATTTTATCGTAATTGTTGGGCAGAGTACCAAATAAAAAATAATAATTCAAATAAAAAAAAAAAAATTGGTTTTTTTTTTTTTATCTTGTAGTTTTTATTTTTTTTAGATTATAAATTAAAAAATAATTTAGATGATAAATAAATTACATTTTCTCATTATTTTATGTGAACATATTAATAAAAACAATCATTTTTGAAAAGAGTTTTTAAAAATAATTTTACAATGAAAAAGTGTAATTTTTATTTACTTATAAAATAATTGCTGATAATTTTTTTTTTTTTTTTTTTGTGATTTTTGGCTACACATCAGATAAAAAAATAGAGAGAAGCTTAATTTTTCTTACTCTGAATTTATTATAAATGTAATGGTTTTTAAATTTTTTAGGAAATACACACACATCTCTTTGCTTTATATATATACAACATTTTTAAGATTTAAAATAATTTTTTAATTTTTAGGCACAAGAAATTTATAAATATAACACTAAATAGAAAATAACTTCAAAGGGAAAATATGAATAATATGCGCGCACGAAGTCAATTGCCATAATTTATGTTAACAATTTGCATACGCAATATTAAATAGAATGTAAAAACATACGTCGCCATTTTGATTATTACCGAAACCTGTTAAATGACCTATCTGAAGTCTGCAGGTGCCCAATATGAAAAAACATAAAAAATGCTTGTGAAGAATAGTCATAAAATATTTTGCTTGTGGTTTAGAAAAGAAATGAAAATTCGAAACGAAAATAATTTGTTACCAAACTACCATAATGTCAACGACTACAAAAGGCACAGTCGAGTTTATACATTAGTGTTAAAAATAAAATAACAGAATAGCAATGTCTGAAATTAAATAGTGGGAAATAGCTTAACCACATCAAGAAAACATTTCACAATATAATAAAAAGAGAAGAAAAAAAATATTTCCTTTTAGTACAAAATTAATAGACGCCATTTCCTTGAAGTAGAAAGTAAGTTACGAGTAAAGTTGGTTGAATTTTTGATTCATGAGCAAGGTTGCCACATCTCAGCAATCATATTTGAAAATCGCCAACTTTCGCCATATAAGAAAAAAAGCCGTACTGAAAATGTAATGATAAATTTAAATAAAATTAATCAATACTTGTGTAATGAAATTGTAAGACTTGCATAGAAAATGGGGAAAAAGTTACCATAACTAGCTTAATTTAAACGAAATTTTAATACAAATACATCTAACAAAATAAAAAGTTGATAGTATCTAGAAAATATTATCATTTTATGAAAAAATTTAGTTCAAAATAAAAAATTCATTTTAAATGCCATGCTAAAATAGTTTTAAAAAATAAAGCGAGAAAAGAGACTAAAAATTAAAATATAATTATTCTTTTAAAAAAATTAAGAATTCTACAAAGAAAAAAATATTAAATTAAGAATAAATATTTAAAAAAAAAAAAAAATCTTTTTAATAAAATTTTTAAAACAGAATAGATTTCTTATTCTTTTTAATAAGATTCTAGAAAAAGCAATTTGCAATTATTTGCATTCTTTTATCTCTTAAGTAACAAACAAGAAAGGAAAAAAGAAAATGGTTGACCCATTATTCTAACAGAGTTTCACTTTGCAACCCTCTTAGCACAACTTCTATCAATTGCATCTTTAACCGTTTGAAAACACAATGACTTCTGCTTTTTGAAAAACCCACAGGATTAAAAAACACGATGTTGAGAGCAAGGATTAAAAACAAGATGTATAAAGAGAAGAGGCATAAACAAACAGTAAATAAAACAGAAAGTTCTTGGCGGGAGTGAACACAAAGAGAAAGGCAACGTTTTGGCGCTTTGTTCCAAAACGAATGCATGATTTGATGGAGCGGTGAATGGTTGAAGAGTTGGAAATAACTAAGCCGTAACAAGGTTTCGCTTATTTGGCAATTAAGCGCTTCTTTAGGCGCAGCGGAAGTAATGGAGATATCGCAATTCTTGTGTATACTTTTTTTTCACTACACACACAATAACTGTCGAATACAAACAGAAAATAATTACTTACACTTCTTGTATATTTGTTTAGATATATCATAAATCTTAAGTGCGTGTTTAAAACAGTGATAGATTATATTTTATAAAAATGTATTGATCATTTTATCATTCAGCCATTTTATAATTCAAATATTTTTTATGTATAAATTCTTTTAATTTTAATGAACTTTTTTAATTTCATAATTTAAAACGAAGGTTTATGAAACGAATTAAGAATAAATCTAAAATTCTATTTATTATTTAATAAACGTAAACATTCTGAAATTCCCTGATTCTAAACTTTTAATTTATTCTTATAGAATAAATTTGTTTTTAAATTAACTCATTCTTCTTAAAGTATTTAATCATTAAAAGTACTTTCCAGAAACATTTAAAGAATCTAATTAAAATGATTCAAAAACAAAAAAATTTATTTAATAAGTGGTAAATATTTTCTACATTGATGGGAAAAAAACGTTTAAAACTATTTTAATGATTTTATACCTACTTGGATGCCATTAGTAATAAAGAAAACAGTGTTTCCAATGCATGAATCTCTGTATAATTCAAGAAACTAACATTATCTAAATTCATCGAAACAAAGGAAAGAGCTGTGAATTTTTTTTTAATTTCATAATTTAAAAAGAAGGTTTATGAAAAGAATTAAGAATAAATCTGAAATTCCACTTATTTAATAAACATAAGCATTCTAAAATTCCTTGATTCAAAACTTTTAATTTATTCTTATAGAATAATTTCTTTAAAAAAATCTCATTCTTCTTAAAGTATTTGATAATTAAAAAATACTTTCAAGAATTATTTATAGACTCTGAATAAAATAATTCAAAAACCAAAAAATAATTTTTAACAAATAAGTGGAAAATTAAAAAAAAAAAAAACGTTTAAATTATTTTATTGATTTGATAACTACTTGGATGCCATTAACAACAAAGAAAACAGTGTTTCCAATGCAAGGAATCTATGCATAATTCAAGAAACTAACATTATCTAAATTCATCGAAACAAAGGAAAGGGCTGAATCATTTTTCCTAGTAAACCTATGCCAAGCCACATCTTAATATTTTATGATGAAAAAGGTTTTTGGTAACCCTCGCTTTGCAAAGCAGCTGCTGATGCAGAGAAAATAGAAGATAAGATTACTTAAGTTTCAACAAAATGAAACGGAGTGAATGTGCTTTAACCCAATAAATGTAACTGAAAAATAAAAAAAGGAAGTAAAAAAAAGAAAGAAAAATGCTTTTTGTTAATACAAAACATCGATTGGATGAATAATATAAAGAAAAATAATAAGCAGATTGGAATAAATTAAAAACATTTCATATTTATATTATAATATGAATAAATATTCTAAAAAATAAAAAAAAATTGAAATGAAACTTGCAAATATCTAAAATAATTTGTATGATGTATCGATTTAATCAAAATCTAATTTTTTTGCCATTGTTACCACAATTGAATACAAAAAGTGATTAAAATGATTGTTTATCACTAAAAAATTTATCAAAAAAACTAAATTTAAATGTTTATTCCATAATTCATTCCACAACTGAACAAATACAACGTAATACGTTTTTATTTATTTATTTTGTTTTTTAATTTCAAATTGATCCAAAAACAGGAAATGAGTTTTGAATCCCAGCACTTCTATAGCGCAATTTTTTACATCTATTTTAAAAACAGTAAATAATTTGAATTTCTTTTTTTTTTTTTTTATGTAAATTTTTTTCCACTGTATTTCTTCTTTTTAAAAAAATTAAAGAAAAACAACAAAAATTGGGAATTTTATTTTATCACACAATCATGCATTTATCAAACTCAATTAATAATCTGAAATAAATTTATAAACTGCTAAAATCGAAACTTTTTATTTTGAATTCACATTAAATTGCTAAAATTGAAACTATTTATTTTGATATCACATAAACTAATAAAATTAAGACTTTTTTTTTTTAATTTTACATTTAAACTGCTAAAAATCGAACCTTTTTATTTTGAATTCACTTTAAACTTCTAAAATCGAAACTATTTATTTTGAATTCACATTAAACAGCTAAAACCGAAACTTTTTATTTTGTATTCACATTAAACTGCTAAAATCGAAACTTTTTATTTTGAATTCACATTAATGGTGATATTCAAAAATCAATTCATTTAATATATAACATATGCAGAGATCCAATATTTAAAAATAATAAAAATGCAAAATACAAAATAAATATTGAATTTTTCAAATACCTTTTTAGAGAATTACAATTAACAGAGATATCCCCAACGAATATGGATATCAAATTTATTCTCATTAAACCATAATTTATATCTCTTATCTCTCAACGAATATCTATTTTTATTAATAAATTGATACCTAAACGATTTTTAACCCTCTTTTCAATCATACGCTTGAGACGAAATGTCAAGAAAAATTCTTCACTCGAACACACATATAAAAGAAAAAAAAAAATCGTTCCCCACCCCCGATAAAAACCTGTCTAAGCGCATTGTTATTGAGCGGTTCCTGCTTCTTTCATCGATCTACGGGACTACAGTTGTGTAAGTTTTTCGGAGGGAAGGGGGGGGGAATTCCCCTTTTCACCCCTGAAAGAGCAGGAGGGGGCAAGCTAACTGTAATCAACAGGGAAAGATAGATCATAGCGAGTAGAAAGGAGGGAGGGAGGTAGAATCTGCTTGGCTGAGTGAAGATAAATATAAATGTGAGCAATTGGAATAAATTTTGTTCCCAAAAAGATTGAAGAGTTTTCGCGGTTGGTGGTATTGGTGAAAGGGAAAAAATAATTATCCTTATAAATGATTCTAATAAAGAAGAAAAAAAAAATTATCCTGATTGAGCATCCGTTATATAATAAAATAAAAAAGTGACACAGAATTTGTCTCAGAATTTGTGCAGTAAAAAAACGTTAAAATTACAAATTATAAATAAAAGTAAACATTTAGTTTTTTGATAACTTGATTATGTAAAATTATGAACGAAATAATCTAGAAAACTTTAAATTTAATAAAGAAAAATATCCCAAGATCAATTTTAAGAATTTAATTCATTTAATACATATAAAAGTTTTATTATAATGAAATGTTTGTTTATTTATTTATTAATTATTTATTTAAAAAATAATCGGATCATAAAGGCATAAAAAGGCTTAACTAAAAAAAGGTAAAAGTATTTCTACATATAACAGTTTAAATAAAAGACTTTCTGTTTCATTTCAAGAACAATTTAAGAATTTAATTCTTTTTAATAAATATAAAGTTTTCTTATAATAAAATTTTTGCTTACTTATTTATTAGTTTGATTATTTAAAAAAGAATAATCAGATCTTGAAGGCATAAAAATGCTTAACTAAAAAAGGTGAAAGTATTTCTGCATATAATAGTTTAAATAAAAGACGTTATGTTTCATTTCAAGAACAATTTAAGAATTTTATTGATTTAATAAATATAAAAATTTCATTATAATAAAATGTTTGCTTATTTATTAATTTTTTATTTAAAAATGTGGATCATAAAGGCATAAATATGCTTAAAAACTATGTAAAAGTATTACTATACATAATAGTTTAAATAAAAAAACTTTGTTTCATTTCAAGAACAATTTAATTCATTTAATAAATATAAAAGTTTTATTATAATAAAATGTTTGCTTATTTATTTATTAATTTTTTATTTAAAAATTAATCGTATCATAAAAGACATAGAAATGCTCAACCACAAATAGGTCAAAGTATTTCTACATATAATAGTTTAAATAAAAGATTTCCTGTTTCATTTCATTCAGTTACATTAACGGTTAGAAATCGAAATCGCATATCATTACATAAACAGAAAGAGAACATTTTATTACTTCTTAACAAAAAAATACACACACACATAGAGGACTGATAAGATTTAAAAAAAAAATTCCTACTAGACCTTATCTAATCAAAAATAACACAAACACAGAATTTCACTTAGAATGACAAAGAGAAAAATAATAATTTCATTGTTTTGTCAATGTTATCAGCAAATACTGAAATTATTGAAGCACTGATATATGAATTATTGAAAGCAATTTTCACATTTTAACAATTTGAAGGATTTTTCTTTTTTTCCTTATCTATTCACTGAATGAAAATTAGTTATTTATTTAAAAGTATAATAAGAAAATTATTGTAATTTTCTTTTTAAATTTTCCTTCTAAACTATACAAGACAATTATATGCAACATTAAGATGAATTTAAATTGAAAAATACAATGAGTGTATATTCCAGGAAATTAATTAATAATAATTTAATAAATAATAATAATGTAATAATATTTTTTTTTTTTTAATTTTGTACAAATTCTGCTTTTGGCTGAATTTAATTTAAAATGTTTTTTCTAAATATTAATATCAACTCAATATAAAAAACTATTACATTGAGAAAACTGAATTAAAAAAAGAAACTTGATATACAATTAAATTATATACAAAAAGAGATTTAAAAAAAACTTAAATTTTGATGTAAACATAAATATAATAAAGTAAAAACTTAATGAGAAAAATGAAGTCAAAAATAGTAACTAAATATTATTAAATTAAAAACCTAATTCTGCATTGATCCATGAAATTTAATTTATCGTTAAGACGATTACGATTTTTAAAAACTAATAAATTAAAAAAATATGTGACTCTTTATATTTAAATAACTCATGAGTAAAACAACCTACTTTCCGACAATTTGAAATCAAGTAACCTTATCCACAGTTAATTACACAATTGAACATCAACCATGTTGAACTATTTAACGTAATGAAATGCATCGACTAGAAAAGAAACAGAAAAAGAAGAAAAAAAAAAAAAAAGAGGAAATAATAAAATCAGCAATTTAAGTTGCAATTGATATAGAAACTGTCTACCGGACAAAAATATTCCAAAAACTTAACAATATGCTCTTATTTTCACACTCCCATTTTTTAAAAAAAATAGAGATAAAAACAATAATAATCAAATAAATCTTGAAAACCGACTTAAAATGAGGTCATTTGATGAATTATATCAACCTCTTCTTCTAAGATGCGACCAACCTAACACGTTTCCCTTTTTTTTTTTTTTTTTATTGTATTATTTTCAACCGTAATACATTTATTTTATTTTTATTTGTGATTTAATGAAATAGCCAACGAAGCAATCTCGAACCTTATGTTGTATTAAAACATTTTCTTAACATCAAAAATAATTAATATAAAAACTTTTCATTAATATCTAGTAAAAGATTTTTAAAAAATTTAAGATATAAAGATTTAATTAAATTAAGATTTTGAATGTACAAAAATTAAAATTTTATCGAAAAAAAAAATCTGAATAACTAATAATTAAAAATAAAAATTAACTAATAATAAAAAATAAAAATAACTAATTAACAACAAATAATAAAATAATCTGAATAAAATAGTCTGAATAACAAAAATTATTATTCACATAATTTAAATCGTATTATTTATTTTTATTTTACATCTTCAAATATTTATTTAAAAAAACTTTTCGTAAATTCGAAAATAATCAATATAATTTTTCATTTTTTTTAATTATCAACTATATAACTGGTTTGTACTCTACCAGGCTTTTGGTAAAAGAATTAAAAAATAATAATAATAAATGAATAAATAACAAAAAGAATTTTTTCCCTTACTGGACCAAAAACCACAAGTTAAAAAAAAAAAAATGAAAAACAAAAAAAAAAGGAAATTGCTAGAAAAATTCCATCAAATGAAACTGAATAAAAAAAAAAAACAAATGCAAAAAGACCGCTGCTGACATATTTATGACTTCTTTTTTGCATTAATACCACAAACCAACAAAGAACTTCCCGATTATTCAGAGAATACCAAATAAAAAAATAAAGCAAAATGCAACCAAAGATACTACTCTAAACAAAGAATCCTTAAACGACGCATCTGCAGACAGTAGAAAGTTAAGTACACAGCTGAAGATTTTACCCAAGTCAGATATAACGCGGTAAACAAAAAAAAAAAAAGAATAAAATAAAAACAAAATAAAAAATTAAAAGCAGAGACGAAATGTTACAGGCTAAAGCTGACCCACGATGCAGCTATCCATCCGTTCAGTTGTAGAAAGCACGTAGTATACATATATCAACAACAGTGCAATCTTATTGGTAGGCGGAGTCAACGCGTATTATGATGGGTTTTGATGGTACTTTTTTTTTCCCCTCTTTTCTGTTTCTTTTTTCCCTCCTCTTTTTATTTTCTTTTTCGTTCGTGAACAGTAATGAATTTTTTTCTTTGTTTTTTCCATACTTGTTCTAAATGGTGTTCCATTTTTTTTTTTTTTTATTCTTTTATGTAACAATTTTCTGTTTAGTAATAAAAAAAAAAAAAAAAAAAACAACTAATCATGAGGTGTGAAGTTCTGATTTTTTTTTTTTCTTCTTTCGATAAAATAAAGAATTAATCCTCAAAATAATGCACGAACAAAAAAAAATTATTATTTTTTTTTTTTTTTGAGAATTAATTGATATTGAGAATGATTGTTCTAGAAATACGAGTTGAAAAAAATATGAATAAATTAGAAGCATGTTAAAAATAGTTTTAGAAATTATAGATTTTGTATTCGCTTATTTCAAAATTCCTTCAGAACACTAAACAAATCCAAATTTTGTTTAAAAGAACTTAACATTATTTATATGTTAAGATTTTCAAAATTTATTACATAAATGTTTTAAAATAAGATTTATTAGGTTATTTCAAATAATAGTATAATTAATTTTGAACAAGTCAATAAAAAACAAATCGATTTTGCAATTAAAAAAAATTGCTTACATAATTAATAAAAAAATGAAAAATCAGAAACAATAACAAATAACCAAATTTGATTTAATTAATAATTGTAGATGCTTGAAATTTAAATATTCCACATAAAAAAAATTCTTTTTTTTTTTTCATGAATTCAATAATAATTTTTTTAAAAAAGAATTCGATTTAAATTAAAATGTTAAAACTCAAAAACTTACGACAAAATAATTTAAATATTACTTAAAAAGAGCTAAATTTAAGAAAAAAATTAACATTTGCATGTCTACTTTATTTTACAAACACGCACTTTTAATCTAATATAAACGTAGGATAAAAAAAAAAAAAAGAGTTTCATTTTATTGACAAATTATCTTTTTGAATCCATTTATATCCTATTCTTAGCAATAGATAGGCCCACATACGCGATTACGAAATAATCAAATCAATGTCAGATAATTTCCATCGACGCTTCACAGATAAAGAACCAATGAAGTAATTTTTATCGCAAATAAACCTTATCAGGCAAAAACGTAAGCCTATTTATTATTATAAAATCCCCGAGTACAGCTTCATTGAAACGCAAACAAAAAAAAGTTTTAAATGCAAACAATAATATTCCACATGCATTTTGATTGATCTTTATTTCCACTTAAATTGTTTAAATGAAAGTTAATGGGAATGATCCACAAACTAGAACGGCTTAATCTATTACAGCAACCCTATTCCGCATGAAAAAAAAAAAAAAAAGAACGAATAATAAAAGAACATCTAGCTTTTGCCGTAACAACGTATTACGTTCGAAACGATGATACACAATCGCTCAATAATGCAGAGCTGAATAATCAATATTGCAGATAATATAAATATACCGAGGAGGAAAATTTTCTAATATATTGCTCCACTATCGTACCTGATTCAGCTTTATTGATTTTTGATACCCGGCATTGAATTCGGCGCTCATAGCACTAAAAACCGCCATGATGACGGGAAATGTTGCGAAATGTTATTTTTATCGCAAAGATAAAAGTAAAAAAGCAACATATGTCGAATAACTTTCAATCAAAAGATTATAAACTTGTCGAGAAGAAATTGTTATACGCTTTCTAAGAAATGAATACGCAATTATTCAAATGCACAGTAAAATTTTTAAACGAAAGCAATAATTTTAAATAAAAATATTCCGATATCACAAGTTTCGGTAATACAAAGGAAAACTGAAAAACATTTTCGTAAAAATACTAAGAAAAATAACATTACATTGTATACATAATAATTTTTATTTTAATTAAATAATTATAAAAACAAAATCAATTTAAAATTCAAATATTTAAATATATTAATGTATTTTTGAATTTATTAATATTCATATCAGCATATTTTTAAATAAATATTAAAGCATCGAAAATAATAAATAAATAAATTATTTAATACATTAAATTAATAATCTCATTGAAAATAATAAATATTAAAGCATCGTATAAATAAAAATAATTAATCTCTCATGATTATAAGAATAATTATAATATCCATTATTTTCGAAGTAATTATGATTCATTTAATGATTATTGTATTATAGAATTAATTTTATCAATAAAACGTTAAAAATATATTACGCATACAAATGAATAAATAATCAATATATCATAAAAATATATAATACATATATATTAATATTATATATATATTTATATAATTATATAATATTATAAAAATCAGCGTATTATTAATAAGAAAAATATATCGATATATTAAATAGATTTATACAATAAATGTTTAGTTATTTACCTAATTTATTTGCTAATAATTATTTATTTACTAGATAATAAATAGTATCACAAATAAAAATGGTCGAATCAATATTATTACTAAAGCAAAAACATACACAAAAAATATAAATAACATAATCAATATTAAAATTTGTTAGTTAATTGCATAAAATTTTTTTAAAGTTACTAAAATAAAAAAAAAATCTAAAAAATCATTAATTTATTCAAAAAAAAAAAATAATTATTTAATTCAAATACTTTTTATTTAAAATGAAAGTCAACTGTACTAAATATAAACACAATGTCATTAAATAAAACTGTAAATTATTTCGCTGTATTATGTTTCATAAATAATAATACATAAAAAAAAAAAAAACTAAAAATACACAAAAAAAAATTTAATTAGATCATTTTAATTCATAAACAATCTATTTTTAATCATTAAATTATATAATAATCTATCATATAGATTTTATTTAATAAGTATAAAAAAATATCCAAAATAAAAAAAAATTATTTTTAAAAATAAAATAACTCCAAATTTCAGAATTAAAATAAAAATGTAAATGTAAAAAATATTCATAACCTGATTAACAATAAAAAAAAAAAAAAAAAGTAAATTAAAATAATAAAAAAACGGAACACCAGAAAAAAATTATTTTTTTTTTAATCATTTCATTATATAATGATCTATCATAGAGATTTTATTTAATAAATATAAAGAATATTAGAAAATAAATAAAAATTATTTAAAAAAAAAAAAAATAAATTAACTCCAAATTTTAGAATTAAAAAAATAATAATAATAAAATAATATTCATAACCTGATTTTAACAATAAAAAAAAAAGATTAAATCAAAAAAAAACATCTATTTTTTTAATTATTAAATTATACAATAATCTATCATATAAATAACTTTATTTAATAAACACAAAGAATATCCAAAATAAATAAAATAAATTATAATTTTTAAAAAAATAAAAATTATTTTAAAAAAATTAATTAAAATAATAATAATAATATTCATAACCTGATTAACAATAGAAAAAAGATCACATCAAAACAACAAAAAAACAACGGAACTTTAGAAAAAACATCTATTTTTTTAATCATTATATAATGATATATCATATTTAATAAGAATAAAAAAATATCCAAAATAAAAAATCAATTATTAAAAAAAAATTAATTATCTCCAAATTTTAGAATTCAATAAAATAATATTCATAACCGATTAACAAAAAACAAAAGATCAAATAAAAAACGGAACTCCAGAAAAATAAACGGATAACAAACAAACAAAACAAAACGAAAAATAGAACTCAATTAAACAACAAAATCAATAAGCACTACTCACCTCTCCATGATGCGCTAAACGACCATCGGGCGTTTGTTCCGGTAAAAAATACAGTCTCAGCGCCGATAACTGTAGGTCATTATTCCTGTTGGAACACAGTAATTGCAATTCGCCGATACAGGGATCTTCCTCGGCGGACATCCGCACGAAAAAAAATTCACCCAATCCAATCTCTCTGCTCCGACCATCTTTGGCGTATCTGAATCCACGGTAAAAAGTGTGAGCTCCATATTGACCACACGGTGGACCTACGAACTGAGGAAAAGTCCGCATTTAGAACAAAGCTGGCGTCGCACAATAAAGAATTGATGCACATACTACAAAATCCAACAGTCTAGTGAGCCGACGTCTTCTAACTACCGAAGCTACTCTCTCTCTCTTTCTCCCACCTCCCTACACCCTACTCTTCTATTCGGCCGTTTCATTTCTACCTCCCTCCCCCCTCCTCATGCTCTCTCATCCAACCCCCCACTCTTTCGTTCAAAGTCGTCCCCCTGTAGCTTGACACTCATACATAACTCCTTTTCGCATCGTCTACCCCCCACCCCCCTTTTCCTATCACTGTATGTCCTAATCGCATATTCTGGTTCCAGTAGCTTTCTATTTATTTAGATTGTTTAGTTATATTATCTTTTTTTTTCTCTCTCTCTCTTTTGGCTTGTTCTTTTGAAGAATAATAATAAACGAGTTCAGAAATTTAATATCTTTTCGCCAAATGAGAGACTAACAGGATTTTGTGGCGAATTCCTTTTCGTAAGGGGGAAAATTTTAATAAGGAAGCCTTGGATTGGTGCATTTATTTTCAGAGATAATTTATTCATTAATAAAAGGATCAGAATTATGCATTTACAAAAAAAAAAAAAAATTTTCGATCACGTAATAATTTAATTAAATTAAGAACTTTTATTTAAAAAAAGAACGAATTTATTTTTTTTTTCAAAAGAATTCTTAGTAATTTTTAACATTCCGATTATATGCATCTTTTTTTTTTTTTTTTTGATCACGTAATAATTTAATTAAATTAAAAACTTTTATAAAAAAAAAAATTCATTTTCAAAGGAATTCTTAGTAATTTTACTTTCTTGATTAATTTGTGTTTAAAAGATAATTAAAATTTACTGAAATAAATAAAACATCAATATTGTAATAATAATTTAGTTAAGTTATAATTTTTAATTAAAATTTTTATAAAAAAAATAAATCGATTTTTTATTACAATTTAAATGCATTACGTGAATCTTATAGCACATTAAAAATTAATTGTATTAAAAATTTAATAAAAAAAAATTTTTTTTAAATTCAGATATAAGAATTTATTAAATTACTATAATTATAATAAATAAAAAAAAAAAATAATAAATCGATATCTTGATTAGATACCATATGTAATAACTTCAGTTATTTTTTAATTATTTTTATAAAAAAATTTTTTTAATTAATACTCAAATTTAAAACAATAATAAGTTTTAAATAAATGCATCGTAAATATACTTAATTTTTTTTATTTAATTTCTATTTGAAAAAAATTTACAAACATAATTTTAATTTTACCAATAAATAAATTTTTCACGATTTTAAATATTTTTTTAAAAATCACGAAATCACATTTTAATACTCCGAAAAAATATTACACAATTCTAAAACGCGAATCGATAATTTTATTTTCAAACACAAGAGTAGAATATATTTACCTGTGGCGACTTAGCTTCCATTGGCGTCAAAAAATCTATCGGAACATTTATGAAATAATATCCGCACTCTCTATTATTATAACAAGTATCCAGGGAAAATAATTTCACTTCTCCGATTAAAATAATAATATTAATAACAGCAGCAATAAACTACTACGCGAGTCAACGACATTCTAACAGCATCTTCGAATAACGACGAACGAATATTGCGCATGTCGGCTTATTCCAGCATTGACATAACCACTTCTCAGCGCTAAAAGACTTCGGTATAAATAAAAACAAATTGCAAACAATATCCTAGAGGGCGACCGCTCGCTAGTTCTGTCAGTTATCAATCCCAAGATGCTTTTGCGCAGACAAAATCTTGCTCCATAAGATTGAAAGTGGGATTGCCAGCTTTGGCGCTTATCGCTTTTGGCCAAGTAGATCTTTGTCTTTAGGGCAGAGCTATTTGCTTTGGTGAATAAATCGCAAAACAGGCATAAAAAATAAGGTTGCTTTTTTTTATAGCGTTGATTAGAGGTACAATAGCTTTTTTTTATAGCGTTGATTAGAGGTACAATAGCTTTTTTTTTTTTTTTTTTTAAAGGAAGTTAAAAAGAGTTTTTGATACAATATTTAAACGTCAAATCTTTTGTTGAAACGAAATAAATATAATTCTTACAAGGATTAATTAATGTTGTATTAATTATAGATAATCTTTAAAAATTAACATAATTCATGTAATTATTTGAAAACCTTTTATTTCATTTTAAAAATCAATATTTACCTAGTTTTAAAAATCAAGGAATATCTACATATGCAGTTTTCAATAATTTTAAATACGTTTGAAAATTTTATTAAAAAATTTTTATTAAAATGCCATTATATTCTATATTTTTATGTAAAATGCCATGCTATTTTAAGTAAAATGCTGTATTATGTAAATTATTAATAGTAAAATACTATGTAAAATATAAAATATTATTTTTTTATATTAAATACATTACGTTTTATATTGAATTATACTAGTAAAGTACTATATTTTATATTGAATGCGGTATTTTTAATTATTATATATATTTTACGATTTCTGTAAGACAAGGTATTATAGAACAATAAAACATATAAATGTGTTTTATTAAAACATTTACATTAAATTTTGTTGTAGTTTAATGTAAATTAAAAATGTCTACAAAAGAAAATTTTCAACCGCATAAAAAAAATATATATATATATAATTGACATCACGAAAATACAGCACCATATTTTTTTTTAAAATTTTAATAAAAGGCAAATTATTATATAAGTTCTTATATTTTATGTCATTAATTTCATTGCTAATTTACTTAAACAAAATAATCTTGATGCTTTGAGGTTCTTGATCCGAATCCCGGAAAATGTATGATTAAATGAATGAGAGATATAGAAAGGTTAAAGCAATGAAATTACGATAAATGTATATATAATTTATATAGCACATTTAATATATATATATTATTTATGATAATGTTTATTTATTTAGTTTGCATCTAAAAATGCTATATTTTTATGACATAATTACAAATACAATACTTATTTTATCATAAATATTACTTATATCTATATTATGAATAAAAGAAAGGATATTTAAAATATTAGGTTTATTTATACGATTTTATTTAAATAATCTGTGAGAAAAAAATTCGTTTGCATAAATAATCGATTCACCAAAATTCAATACAAACTAATAAATAATATTCTTAAAAAAAAAAAAAAATGAAGTTTTAGATGTAAAAGTTCCATTAAAACAATAAAAATTTAAGGTATAATATTTTTTTTTTTTTTATTTATTATTATTATAATTTTACTTATTTTTTAAATATTTCCATTTAAACCAGAAAAAAAAATTTACTAAAAACTTTTTTTTTTTTTTTTAACATTTTTCCCTAACACGCAACATGATAGCCACAGTCAAAGGAACGGTATTCCAAAAAAAAATTAAATGACTAGATATAAGCAATGCCTGTACCACTATATTTCACCTGATAAAAAAATATCAAAAGATAAAAAGAAGGGCAAGAAGGGGAGGAAAATGACCCAAGTTCACAAAGAAAACATTCTCTATCCCCCCCCCCCCCTAACAGTTGGTGGGAAGGATCAAGCGAAGCGTAGGGTGGGGGAATGTTGTCAGAATTCCCCCACCGTATGGTACAGATTTTTGAAGGGAAGACCAAATCTGAGGTTTCCTTCAGTGATTCTTTATCTGCTATGGATAAAATGGTCTATCTGCAAACGATATTTTTTACCAATATTTATCCTATAATGAAAATGATGCAGACGATATGATTTTCGAAGCTTTTTGTGAAAGAAGTATGGTATTTATCGTTTGCTTTTCGGTATAAAGGAAATTATTTATGGCATCGTTGAATTTAAGGGGATGATTTTATATAGGCCTTTGCTAAAAGTTATAATAAATTTATTTTTTTTATTATATAATAAATGCAACGTAAAATGTTTTATACAATACAATTCTGATCTCGGATTTTTAAAAATATGTCCAAAGTTAATGTTATTTATTTATACAAATAAAAATAAAAATGATAATAGTAATGTATTTATATTTTTAAATGTTATTAACGTTAATAATTATTCGTGTAAATAACGTTATTACTTATTTGAATTTATACCATACAGTGATGTTTTTATTATTATTTTTTTTTTTTTTTCTAAAAATAAGTCTGATAACATAAAAAGGGAAATTCTTGTAACAAATAATCAATATTAGATAAACTTTTATTTATTTATTATTTTAAAAAAAAGTAAATGGAATAAATGATGTAAAAAAATCTGTGAATTTTATTTTTATTTACATGAAATATACATCCATAATTTTAATTTAAAATACACCAATTTTCAATAATAAAAGGAATTTAGGAAAATAAATTCAAATCTGTTTTTTTTTTTTTTTAATAACTAGGCAGGTATGGATTTATTTAGTTATTTTTGTTGCAAATGAATAATATTTATTTAATTGTGAAATAAATAAATAATTTTGGTATTTTATTTCTAAAATTTCATAATGATGTTATAATGATGATTCAAACTATTTCAACACATTCAACTATTGAATAATAATTACATTTAAAATCTAGTATTGCGAATTATTTCGCAAATTTCATGTTCTATTTTAATTTTAAAATTAATTAATTGCGAAAATTAATTAGTTTCGAAATTACCACGCAACGATTTTTTTTTTTTAATGTTCTTTTTTTCAAAAAAGAATTTTAGACCGAACATCGCAAAAATTCCGTAAAAAAAAAAAATTAGAAGCAAAACTTATTTATTTATCATTCAATAATAATGAAAACATTTATAAATCAAAAATAAGAATAAGAAAAAAAAAAATAAATAAATAAACAAAATTAATCCTGATAAATCAATTTTGGCGATTGTGATTGTCGCCAAAATACAAAGCCAAAACAACGATTTTTACAAACATAAAATGTAATTTTAAATCAATAAATTATAACAGATGAGAATTCTTTAGATTCTAGTAAAGATTAAATTTGTAATTTTATTTAGAGATAAAATATTTCCTTACTACTTAAAATCGAACTGCCTTTAATTTTAAATTCTCATTAAAAAAAAAAGTAAAACGAGTTCCCAGAAATAATAA
This sequence comes from Caerostris extrusa, assembly GCA_021605095.1. NCBI lineage: Eukaryota > Metazoa > Arthropoda > Arachnida > Araneae > Araneidae > Caerostris > Caerostris extrusa. Next base: position 159,261 of record BPLR01009199.1, read on the forward strand.
TATATTCACCAATAGCAGATAATCCATCTCATATTTCCATGTTTATTGTATTTTTTTTTTTTCGGGAAGTTATTCAATATCTCTTTAACAAAGAGTAGTGAAATACTACAACCAGATAGATAATAGCATAATACACTAAAAAAATGTTTAAAAAGCAATAAAAAATTCATATCTGCCATTTCTGTGATATTCATCCAATCGTAAAATCTGCACACTTCTAGAAATCTAGTCTTGCGTGAAATTTTCCTTTTAAGATCAAAAGTATTGAGCTCAATAAATAGCGAAGTTGTTATGAGTTGGACAAATATTCCGTTACCGTAGAACAATAGGCAGAAATCGAATCTTTTTAACAAATTAATATCGTCACGCTCAATGCTAGAACCACGTGCATATCAAGCATTTCACAGTTCAATTAAGAAAAAAAAATAAGAAACAGAAACATGTTTCTCTCGACAATATATTCATTAAAAATGGTGACTCAACATATCGGCTGTACTTTATTTTTCTCGTTTTTGAAACCTGTATGATAATGAATTTTTGTTTGATATTGAAGTAATAAGGATTAAATCTCGAGTGTTAATCGATCGTTGATTTTTAAATAATTGTTTTTGATTCATTAATATTTGTGTCTTTGATGAAAATATTTTATAAATATCGAAATAATAAACAAATAATTATTATTTAAGACAAAGTTTTTTTCAATCAGGGGAAAAAGAAATTTAAAATAATAATAATAATAATAACAACAGAGTAACTTTTTTTTAATTTATATATACATTAGGAAAATCGTTTGTTTTAATGATTTCTTCAAAAACAATAATATTAAACAATAAAAAGCAATAATATTAAATCATTGATTTTTAAAAAAATTGTTTTTGATCCGATAATATTTGTTTCTTAGGTGAAAAGTTTTTATAAATATTGAAATAATAAACAAATAATTATTTTTAAGGTAAAATTTTTTTTTAATCGGGAAAAAAAAAACAGGTTAACTATTTTTTTTTAAATTTATTTATTTATTTATTTAAAATCCCTTCTATAATTTTTTATTGGGAAAATCGTTTGTTTTAAAGATTTCTTCAAAAAAACGATAATATTAAAATTTATTTTGCTATTATTGCTTGTTTTTATATTCATTTCAAGATCATTATTATTTTTTTTTTTTTAATTTTTGCTGATGAAAATTTATATATATTTTTTAACATAAAATAGAGAATAATAAAAATATTAACAATTTATTAAATAAGTGCAACAATTTAACAATTGGAAAATATTTCTATTTGGAAATTCTGAAAATATATTTCAGTCTAATAAAAAAAACGATAATTTTTTTCATTCCAATTTCAACTAATATATTTTATTCATCAAAACACGTTTTCATTATTTCTAAATAGTTGCAAACACTACGTTAGAATTGCTGAAATAAATAAATGCTTGATTCAATTTTTAAAATTTTTTTAACCATGCTAAAAAAAAAAAAAGTTATTTATTTAAAATTAATAAATTTTTTCATTATTATTATATTATATTTATTAATAGTATTATTTATAATTATTTATTTAAAATTAATATATTTAAAATTATAAATTAATAATTTTTTTCTCAGTTGAATTTTTTCAAATTAAAACCCTACACATTAAGAACCACAATAAAGTTGAAAGTAAAATCTTTAAGATAACAATTTTCATTTCTTTTTAAGAATTCCAAATTACTCGCTTTGCGAGAATGTAATTAATACGTAAACTACGTCTTGTAAAACGAACAAGCAATCAGTTTGTTCTAAGAACTGATTATGAAGATCAGAATTTGGAAATCTGCAGGTCATAACGTAGAAAAAAGGTCAAGGTCACAAATGTTTTATCAAGATAACGACAGAGGGTAGAAAACGGAAATATTCGAAATGACGAAAAAGACCAAACAATTTTTAAATAAATACCAACAATAAACAATGAAGGCGAAGGCTGAAACAGGATTGCTATTTACCATAAGTACTGTTTCGTAAATAGAATTTTTATTCGCTTTCCACGCGTATTAAGTTACAAAATATTATATAATGCAGAGAATATCTATGCTAATATTTATGTAATGGATTATGCTGAATTATTTATGCTGAATTATTTGAAATATTCACAAATCTAATGTTTATTTCACAACTTCTACCATATTTTTAAAAATAAAAAATAAAAAAAAACACAATCCTATTTATTTGTGATCGCTATTTTAATCCCGGAAGAAAAAACATTATTTTTCAATCTCGCTTTTAATTTCTCATTTAATAAAAGTTTACCGTGGAAGCTTATATTTAGCGTAAATAAAGATTGTTCATTTTGCTTTTGTTCACTTTAATGGCATTAAATATTTATTTTTATGGCATATATTATTTTAATGATTAGTTCATTTAATTTTTCGTATAAATTAAAAAAGAACACTTATGCATAAATTATGAAAAAATAACCTTCATGTAATAACAACATGTCTTTCATTTAAACAATTATTCTTATGAATCTTATTATTCTTATTCTTATGAATCTTATTATTCTTATTCTTATGAATCTTATTATTCTTACGAATCTTATTATGATTCTTATTTTACATAAATAATAATCCATACTTTTCCATGAAATATAGAAAAAAAATTTTCAATTTCAAAGTATATTTAAAATCAAAGAATTTAAATACCGCAATAAATTTATAAACAGCAAAAATTGCAAATATTTTCATAACTATTTTAGTTATAAAACTAAATTTTTAAAGGGCTAAATAAATAATAAAAAATAAAAGGAATAAATTCATTACAAAATTTATTTTAATAATAAATGTATGAATCTACAATATTGAGGTAACTTTTTTTTTTTTTTTTTTAATTAACTTGAATTTGAATTGATGGACACATACTCCTTATAACAGTTATTTTTTTTATATTCTACTAAATCGAATAAAATTACATATTAAATTCATTCCTTAAATTTAACACTAAATATATAACAATATTTTTAAGAATAATTCAAGAATACGATAACTAAAATATTGCTTTTGTTGTCAAGCTACTGCCAGCGACTTAAAAAAAAATACATAAAAAATTGACTACATATATTTATATATTATTTTATTATATTTATTTATTTATATAAGTATTCGATTTCACTTATGTCAAATAATGGGGAAAAAATAGGTGACGGTAAAAAATATTACTAGGACAGACCAAAAAGTAAAATTTAAAACTAAAAGTAGACAGTTTTAATTTTGCGAAAAAAAAGTAAAGTCTGAAATGATCACTGTCACGGTCTGACAGACTACCCTATTTACTGCCAGGGATTATATATTCGCAGGTCAAAGTTCAAACGACTCAATATTTCACGTTCCCCTCTCGTGTTGAGTACAGTCGTTTTACTGCCTTTGTACTGTCATTCATCCAATCAACCCATCGGCGATTGGTTAAAAGAATGTCCTGGAGTGTTAACCTTGTGCCTGAAAAAGCCAGTCATAAGAATTATCCTTAGATTGAATAAAAGATAAATAAAATATAAACTTAAAAACGATAAATAAAAAAATATATATATATAAAACTTATATACATTAAACTTAAAAGATAAAAAAAAAAACTTAAAAGATAAATAAAATAAAATAAAATAAAAACAGACTTTCACGCCAAACGATGTTATCAATAATAAACAAAGCTATGTTTTAAGAAAACTATAACGATATCGACAAAAACATATAATTTATTAAACAATTTTTAATATTTGAAAAAAAAAGAAAAATTGAAAGAAACAAACTTAATATTTATAAATATTTAATTGCTTAAAAATAAACACTATTTTCGTTCATTTAAAACAATTGTTAATCATTCCAAATTTTTTTATCAATCATTTTCGAAATTAAAAAACACAGAACATTTTAACAAATATTCTAATTTAGAACATAATTAAATTGATTTAGATTTACATTTAGATCAAGAGAAAACTTTAGATTAGAAAAGATTTAGATTAGATTTTAGATTAAAGAAAAACCTCTCAATATTTTTTGCTAAGTATTTCATTTTTGTTAATAACGTCAATAACTAAAATCGTTTGTTATAAATTCAATTTTTAAAAGTGTTGATGATCGAAAAATAATTTTAAAAATAAGAATATTTTCAAAACTCAAAAATTATTATTATTATTATTGGCCTTATTATAGTCTGTTTACTATGTCAAAGATAGCATTTTATAAAAGATAAAATTGTTCTAAAACAACATGCATGAATAAATCCTGTTAAAAATACAATATACTTTTTTTTTCTTTTTCATAACATTAAAATCGTTTGATCTTTTCCTGTATTAAATCGTTTGATTTTTATCCAATATTTGGATGGAATAATATGAATTAAAGTACAATTTAAAATCAAATAATTAAATATAAATTTTATTACAATATTTAATATCATTAATTTATTATAATTCCTTTATTTAAAATATTCATAAAATCTTTAATCCCATACAAATATTGAATCAAAAACAAGCAAATTTTAATACATGAAAAATTTATCTTTAAATCTTAAATCTTTTATCTTTAAATAAATAAATCTTTAATCCATACAAATATTGAATCAAAGCATAAAGCGGAATTTCAATAACATGAAAAATTTATAAATTCGTATCTGTGTGGTAAGGGTACAAAGAATATGAAACTACCTTATTCAGGAATAAAAAATATTATTTGCACATATAATTGGCACAATCTCAATTTTTGATTTCACAGGAAAAAATGGAGTTAAGCCATGGTTTCGACAGCTTAATGCGTAACT